>DWRA01002930.1:0-12932 GCA_018250295.1 Spathilepia clonius
TGGGATTCTGGTCTTATCTGAGGTGGATCACAAATGTCCATGGGCGGCAGTTGCCATTTACCATCAGGTGGACTGCATGCTCGTTTGTTACGACATCATATAAAAATAAAAAAATAAAAATAGGCTATTCACAATAATTATGTACATGGTAATTCTTAAAATATGGTAATACTAAAATGTTTTTTAAGCTCGAATATCCAACTATGTACTTACCAAATATAGTGCAAATATATATATAGCAGTATAATTACCCGGGACTTAGTCCGAAGAAATTTCCGCGAATTTTTAAAATGGAACAGATTTTTTATCAGTAAGATAATTATAAACTAAACGCATGATACATCAGAAAGCCCAATTTCTATATTATACAAACATTTCAGGGATAAATAGTATCTACTTAACTCTTTTTAAACTTCATTTCCATTTTTTGGTGAGCCTGAGGAAACCCTTAAAACTTTTCTTTGTTACGACTATAATAATCAAAATGGTTTAAAACAAAATTTGAAACTATTATTCACAGAGACAGGCAGTAGACAGAAAAGCATTCATAACTTTAGTTTGAATACATAGATAGGTATATACCTATCTATGTATTCAATTACTTTCCCAATTATAACATTAGTTTACATTATTGTGAAAACCTTTATAAAATAAGTGAAAATAGAAGTTAATCAGGGAATTAAATTGGTCATATTATTATCTCTAATAACATTTTTTAAATAAATTATAGATAACACCCTTTTGGAATAATCCAGACACATCGGTCAATCGGTTTGACCTTAAAGACGTGACAGATAGGCAGACAGGCGGAGTTACTTTCGCATTTATATGGATTAATATGGATATGGATTTTGCCACATTCGGTTACCTACAACAATCGTAGTGTACACGACATTTCGTATACACTACGCTTTCTTCCGATTAACATTATTTCCCGTGGGAATGAGATATTTTCTATCTATGTCTTATCTATGCTTATGGCAAATTTTATCAGAATCGGTGTAGTAGTTTAAGCGTGAAAGCGTAACAGACAGACAGAGTTACTTTCGCATTTATAATATTAATATGGATAGCACAAATAGCTCTTTCTCCTATTAACGTATTAATACCTCCACGTATCCTATTCAGCGGTAAACGCAATTATCCGTGGTTATACTGGAATTCCCGACAGGATAGTGTGATAATGAAGTTCCCTATAATAGATCTACGTGCTTCCAAATGATAAACGTGTCGAATGGGTACAAGGGTTGTTGATAGATGTTCAGTATATATTACTAAAAGTTATTATCTCACTTACATGATTCTTATAAAATCTGTTTAATGCGTCATTAAGAGAGAGGTTTTATCTATAAGTTTGAGTCCTAAGTCTGTACGTCTTTCTGTGATGCTGTAGCTCCTAAGCAGTTAGACTGATTGGAATGCAGTTTATTTGAAAGCACGTTTAATTACGGCAGTTCTTAGTCATGTTAAATGAAAATTTATTTTACAGAGATTTGAAAATTATCAGTTCATTTTAATAGTGATAAATCAATTTCAGGCATGCATGTTCTAATAGGTTCGACGAATTTCAAACAAGTTTCCCATTCGAATTTAAGTACTATATATGAGGTAACCACAGACCATCAGCGCTTTTCTGTCTATTGTCTGTGTCTGTGAATTATAGTCTCAAATTTTATTTTAAGTCATTTTGATTACTATAGTCATAAAGAAGAAAGGTTTTAAGGGTTTCCTCAGGCTCACCAAAAAATGGAAATGAAGTTTAAAAAGAGTTAAGTAGATACTATTTATCCCCGAAATGTATGTATGATATACAAATTGGGCTTCCTGATGTATCATGCGTTTAGCTTATAATTAGCTTACTGATATAAATCTGTTCCATTTCAAAAATTCCGCTGACGAAGTTGCAGGTAATTGCAAGTACTATATTTATATATTTGCGCTATATTCCGTAAGTATATAGTTGGATATTCGAGCTTAAAAACCGTTTTAGTATTACCATGTTTTAAAATACACCATGTACATAATTATTGTGAATAGCCTACGTCCGTTAGTAGTAATAATAGTCAATTTGTTAAATTCTTGCTTAACAAAGTTTAAAATTTGTAATTTTTTGCTTACTGATATAAAACTGATATAAAATTGCTAGTTAACATAATATAAAAACAAAAGATTTATCTCCTGAAGATTTTTCTTTCCTCAGTAACCGATGAAACATACGTAGATTCAATTTCCATCATCACTTAGTATTGTACTGACTAGTACTGCTCAAAAATATATTTTCATAAAGAAATTGTATTGATCTCATTACATATATGACATTCTCTATTTTATCTACCTCTACTTACAGAGGGTCCAAACTGAGTACTCTTCACATTGGAGAGCCAGTCATTTGGTCGTCAAAAGCACGCACGGACGTCACAGAATTACATGCAGAAGTGGATCATTTCGGCGTATTCGTGAAAAATTCCATTGGAAATGTCAAAAGAGCTTAATTCCTTTGATGTCTATAACAAGGCCGCAAAGAATTAGCCGTGCATGATGCCGGCCGCCATTATAGTTTTCGAGTTCATAGAAATGTCAGATGAACTACTGCCAATTAAATCTGGTGTTAGTTTTTACAAATTAGAACATTAAATAAAAGTTACGAATAAATTGCTGTCAGTCTATTCTTCACAAAGATTTTAATCAACTTTAACAAAGGAATTTCTCTATGCGACTGCTGTTTATGTATGTTGGTATGTATATTTGTACGTCCGTAGTTTTTTCATATACTATTGATCCGATTTGGATGATGTTCTTTTATAGGTTTTTTGTCGATACAACTTAAATTTTTTAATTATTATTTGAATATGTAAAGACAACACTGTAGAAGTATTTTTAGAATATAATTTATCATAAGTACTGTTTTGCACCAAACAAATGCTTCCGTAATGGTAACAGTGATTATTACAAAGAATAAATGTAAAACTGGTCAAAATTGTAAATATATTAAAAAAAATGGAAGAATAACTTAAGGCATTTATAAAGTACCTTGTAACCTACGGGACAAAAAGAAACACAACTTGCGTGAAAGAGTGTCTCGCGCCACTTGTTCTAATAACTCTCAGAATACAATGTGCCCACATGACGGGCGACACTTCTTGATTTCTAAGGTGTGGCCCATACTTAGGTATAAAAAATACGTACCATATACAAAAGTTTTACAAAAAAAATACATAGCTGTTTTAAAAATCAGGTCAAGGTGCAGATTTTTTTAAAATGTATGTAGTGTTTATAAAATTTTGTTCTGTAATTGTTTAATGTAAAAACGTTAACAGATTTTCGGTTTTAAAGTAATAGGTGCAATAAATTGTTTTCATCTAAGCGACTAATTAATTATCTTCAAAATAAAAAAAAAAAAAAACATTTATTGTAAGTTGATTCATACAGAACTCTTTTTTAACGTCAACAAGCTACCACCGCTTCGGAAAAGGTTTCGCTATGAAGAATAAACGGTGTAAGAAACTCCATACGTGTGCATATGTTGTATCTTTTAAAACAATATAAAATATAAATGCTTACATTAGGTACTTTAAAATAATCAATTAATGTGGAGCTGGAGTCACATTACACCACGTGTATTTATCATTTACACGGTAATACGCCTTACTACACAATTTTTTTTTAACAATTGATTTAAACCCTTTTTCTCGTAATTTAATAATTTCTTTCACAGTTCCCTATAAAAGAATTTGAATCTTTATTTAATCTAAATAGTGGTATTGCCAATTTATCTTTATTACTGGTTTTATAGTTATGCCCATTACTGTTTTTCTCTAACGAAAAACAATTCTTGTGAGTATATATAATATTTTCATACATATATTGGCTAGGCACTGTCAACACATTAATCGACTTAAATAGTTCTCCTAGGGAGTCACGGCTACGAAGTCCATAAATGGTCCTTATTGCTCTTTTCTGTAGTATAAAAGCCTTCATACCTATGTCCAAAAATTATAATGTCTGCTTTCTAAGTATACACCTAATAATGGTTATAGTACTTAACAATATTTATATACATCCTGAGTGCAAACAATTTGCGCTATAAAATAGTACTTACATAAAGTGTTCCCATTTTGCTTTCAAAATGAATAATAACTAAAAAACTTCACGTACAAAGCAGCGCAATGAAGTATGTTTCAGGCGTGCCCACTTGCGATTGTAGCCACTAGCATGATAAACTATTTAATTAAAATTAAATTTATTTAAAAATAGTGTTTTATGAAACTTTATTTTTGTTTGTTGTTTGCATACTGTTGTAACTGGAACAGGACTTTTTCTGTATTACAAAGATATTTTTTAAAAACTCGAATGATAATTTCTTAAATATACTGCTTTTTTATGTGTTTCTGTTTCTTTATTCGTTTGTTTATCTTATTGCAATATGATGAATGTAAATATAGAGTAATTTCAATAACAGTCTAAAACATAATTTTGTTTAGATAACTTCAAAACCGTTACCTTAGGTAGAAACGAAGACACTGCTCTAATTTACCGTCAGGAGTATCTGTAATTGACCACAGGTAGCTCTCTTAACTTACCTGTGATTATCATCTGCCACTTACCATTATGTGGGCTGCATGCTTATTTGCTACTTCATTTCGAAAAAAGCCGAGGCCAGCAAGCTAGCTATTGGATAAAAAATCGCGCTCCGCAGTAACACGTCGACTACTTCAGTTTGTTTTTCATTGCAGCAATTATCCACGAACCAATCTGAGTGTCCATTTAAGCGTATTCTCAAAGGATCCACTTAAAAAAAATAGTACAAATTCACGAGCGTTATGTATACACTATTTATGGTTATTTACATTATTATAATCTGTTTTAATTATCTAGACCGACCCGAAATTTGGTGAGGCACTACCGTGCAGTGCCTCACCAAATTTCGGGTTGTTATTTACATTACATAATCAGTTTTGACAAAAAACATTCATAGCCTAGCGGTTGATTCACGGCCTCTTAATCAAGAGGTACAAGGATGCTGAGAATAATATTGTCCTCGCAGTAAACAAATAACAAAGTGTAAATAAAACAGACTTATGGATCAATTAAATCTAATAAAAATAAAATAGTACGAAAGGACCTTACATTAAAAAAACTAAAGTATTAAAAAACTTCTACCTTCCTGAACTCAGGCAACTGTAAAGTAATCGGCAAATTAAGTAATTACCGAGCTCGCTGAAAGTCAATGTGTAGAAAATTTAATTTGTCTGCCAACGGGGCGGGATCCAAAATGTTTTTCCTGGGGGAAATTTTCGGTGATTTATTGGTATGATTCACCCGTGAATGCATTTTTATTTCAAAAAGTTTAACGGAAGGATTCATTGTTTTTTGCTTCCGCTTTTAATTACTCGGACTCCCTGAGGCTGTTTTTAATAAAAGTAAGGCAAACAAAAATAGTTTTTCATAAATCCAGCCAATATTGTTCTGTCTATATCCTCGAGAGATGAATAGGTCATAGTAAAAGTTGGAAATGAACAAGCAATATTATAAAAAGCAAATATTAAATTCAAAATAATTAGGTATAAAAAATACAAAATTGCATTACATTAATAATTACTGTAACTTTCTTTATTTATATGCCTGAACTGTTTTTTCTATCAACTTAAAGTTTATTTATTTACTTTTTTTTACGTAGGTTTTATTTTTTTGAAATAGAAAGTTTAGAACGGTTTTTGAAACGCAGACATATATTTTATTTCTTTATATCGATAAGTGTACGCAAAAATTCATAGTTACAAGTCAATACTGTTAAATGGTAAAAACAGAAGTTATTTGATTGCATCGTCACCAAAAATGTCATTAAGTTTCAATAATACGAGCCGGTCCGTTGTAAATAAAATAGAAAAGGAATTTCATTAGATAGCTAGTGAAATAACAGCCTTTTGTAGTACACATTGACATACAGTGATTGTCAGTCGGTATGCGCTAAACGAGTTGCACGACGAAATAAAACTGAAAAAAGTTTTATTGAGTTATATTACTTGCTTTTATAGACGCTTCTTGTTTACATGTATAGAGAACGGAAACAATGTAAATAGAAATACCACGTTTTTGGCTTACAATTTTTATTGAACCGAGTTTAAACTACTTCGAGTGTATAATTTTTGGAGATGTGATATTATATAATTTGGAAATATGCCTAGGTACGTTATGTTCTCAAGGTTACTGAAAAACACAGGTTTCTAGCTTTATCCACAACGAAGTTACAAGGGGTTCAATATGCCCTGAATTCTTTCGAGAAAAGATAGTTACTCCTGTGCCTTTTTTGCTTTTGCTCGACTTAGCAGGGACCCTGCCGTGCCCCCAGAATACGAGTATTTGTCTTATATGTAACGTCAGGCTATTAATAGAATGAGTAGTGCATTAGTATGAAGAAATATTCTGTGCTTATTTACTTTGAGGCCAAATAACTGAAATAATGACATGTACAAATAACGAGTAATTATTGTAAGTATAGTTACATTTACCTATTTCTATTTATAAATAGACATCGTTATTGTAAAAAAAAATCAATTCGGCTATTACGTCAAAAAAACAACAGGCTTAAGCGCGTGCTGATGAATTACACTAAGAAATAGAAATTATTAGAATGTATTCGACCTTTCTGTTATTTCGCGTTGACTTAAGACTTTAACAGACATTCCATTTTGTATATAAAATACAATTAAATTACTTACATAGCCACAAACAAAAAAATATTTATGTTTATTTTTAAAAGATACGTGGTTATTTTTGAGTCCACTTAACTTTAACGACGACATGTATTAGAAAGGTTATACTTATCTTTCGTTTCAAAGGAAATATAATTTCATTAGACAGTTATGGTACAGAGACAACAAGCTTTTGTCGTAACTATTGACAGAGAGTGATTGTCAGTCGGGGCGTGCTGAATGAGTTGCACGAGGAAATAAAACTGATACAATTTATACAATGTTTAGGATATGCTGCTTATAAGCAGCAAACAGTCTATAAATCGAGTCAAAACTTTGATGCTTATACCGTATTGTACACAAAACTCTACTGAGTTACTTACATAGCTACATATTGGAAATTATTTATCTTCATTTTTAAGACATTCGTCGATGATATTACAATATCTGAATCCCCGTAACTTTAATAACAACATGAACTCATATAACTAAGGAATTTATATATCCATATTTATTTTAAAAAACGGAAAGAGATTTTCATTAGACAGTTACGACAAACAGTCAAACACTTTTGTCGTAATTATAGATAGAAAATGCTTGACTATGGTAGCTAGATATTAGAAAGTGTTTATCTTTGTTTTTAAAAGATTCATGGATTTATACGACATTAGAATCCACTTAACTGAAATATCGAATTGTATAAAAACAGTAGTGCCGTTAAAAAAGAAAAAGAATTTCATTAGGCAGTTACGGTACAGAGACAACAAGCTTTTGTCGTACATATTGACAGAGAGTGATTGTCAGTCGGCGCGTGCTGAATGAGTTGCACGAGGAAATAAAAATGATACAATTTATACGTTTCGGCTATGGCGCTTTAATTGACTCAATACTTTTGTTCATACACCGTTTTGTAGGTATACCGGGTTTGGATTAAAGAGAAAAACCCCCAAAATTTGTTATCATGTGCGATTTTAATACATACATAGGATTTAAGCCCAAGTTGAACATACTCGTATATTTCTAGTTTAAGTAAGAAAAAAGACTGTATTTGTAAACTGGTTCAGTTCATTACTTACTATGATGATGAAAAAAAACTTTATATACGTACTTCGGTTTTATTACACATTTATCCCAAAATATGTTTATTTTATAGTCATTTTGAAAATAAATAATGAATGTGCAACCGTGTTGTTATTGTTATAATAATTTAAACGTAACACAATAAATTTATAGTAATTTTAAAGGTGGTAGAACCCCATGTAGTTCGACTCCGGCGACACCACCGCCACACTTATTTCTGCCTAATAACAGCAGTGTTAAGCGCTGTGTGTGTGGTAAGGGAAATAAACTTATCAAGGCATTCCAACCTAGTTCTCAGAGGTAGCAACGCATCTGTGGTCGACTTCAGTTTGGATTGTGGTCTTATCTGGGATGGATCACAAATGTCCATGGGCAGTAGTTGCCACTTACCATCAGGTAGACTCCATGTTCGTTTGCTACTCCATCATATAAATATAAAAAATATAAACAATATATAACATAAACTTAACTTCAAAATATCATCAAATATATAAAATATACACAGCTAACAAATGTTAATGTTTCATTACAACAGTAGAAAAATAGATACAAAGAGCGGTATTGTTGACATTGCTTAAATAAAGAATAGTCTTACGTTTCAGAGGCTCGAAACATTTTCCCTCCACGTCCCTGGAGTACCAAAGTCCACAGCTCCATCTGATACAGCTGTATTTATTTAAAAAGATATCATTAGGTATGTTCTTAGCTTACTTCTAAGATAACAAGCATTGTTGAAAGTCTCTTGAGCTTCCGACCCTTTCTCACTTTGACAAGTCACCCGTGAAGATTGCTTAGATCCCCAGCGACTGGCCCTTAACTTGAAACAGCCTTATCGCCGAGATAGGATTAATTGCGGAAATACCGTAGATAACGACCGAGTTATAACTACCTAAACCTTTGTGAGATTTCGTTGTATCGTTAAATTAGGGACACCGCAATCTCATTAAATTGGTTTCGGTATACTAACCATACTCGTATCTATCTGAATGAAATTCCAGGGCCTTAATATAATATTATAGCTGCTATACACCTTATAACCTCTACTGTAATAACGGCCACGTTATTTGAGATTCGTGGCCTTGTAATAAGGCTTACAATAGAAAGCCTTACAACTTTGACAAAAGCACGTGTACAGTGTGTAATTTAGGGCAATATTAACCTGGTTTTCTTAATAATTTTTCATCGGCAAAACTAATTTATTTGTAAACATATCCACAAATGAATGAATAATAAATACTAATACTGATAATATCCGACCATAGATTTACTGCATTTATAATAATGATATCACATTTAAGTTCTAAAAACAATATAAAAATATCCTTCCGTAATAATTTCTAAATCTGTTTTATTATTTTGAAGTGTCGGAATAATTTGGATTCTATTTATGCATATTCACCGGAATGTGTGTGCAATGCGCATTTTAATAACACCCAGGTTTAGTGAATTACCGCGCTTTAGTAGATTAATAAACAAATTTATACAAAACGTGAAAACGAGACATGCTAGCTAGTAATGTAATTTTTCGTATTCATCAGAAATATCACCTATTTATTTGATTCCCATATTATCGATATGCGTAAGAAATAATTCGTTCGCCATCTTGGGGGTCTGCCATATTAGACATAGAATGACATCACTAAACTAATTATGCATTGTTACTCAAAAGTGTATGAAAATTTTCAGCTTAATCCGACTAACTTTAAAATGCAGCTACAAGATTTAAATATTAAAAGTAAGTTTAATATATAAAGTATGTTAAATAAAGTAAGTTAAATAAAAGCTCGTAATAATACAATTTATAACATAATTATATTGATTGAAAATAAAAGGGAAAGTACTAGTGTCAACTATGCGCAGTGAAGATGTCGCTAGAGCTTCGACATTCGTATAGCTCTAAACAATTCTGCAGACGAAGTTCTAAACGTCGACATTTCGGCAGTGTTCAAGTGTTCGCATTTTGTATCTAACTCTTTAAGATGCAGCTGTAACGCTTCTAAGTCTTATCTGGGAAATTCGAATAGTTCCGATCGTTTCCTTACTTGTTTGTAACGTTCTAGTTTGTATTATTCCGTTTCCTAAACTCGTGACTAGTACAGGAAAAGAGATTAAATACATAGGAGTATAGAGCAGACATTGTGAGCGTTTTCATACAAAAACTTGTATTCCGTTAGACTGATACTATTTGAAGTTTTTTTGTCATTTTAACTTATTACAAATACTTAATAAGTTCATGATGACACTTTTCCAAAACATGTCCGGTGTATTAGAACTATATAGTTAATGAATTTGTATACAGGATACATAGTTTTTCGTATAGTGACATTCTGACCCACGTGGCGGAATTGTCACCGAACTGCTTTGGCACGCACTGAGTTCCGGGTTCGGTCCCTGGCCAGACATAGATTTAAGTGATGAATTTAGATTTATGTTTTGCGTCAGGATGTTTTTGTATTTATCTACGTGTGTCCATAGCAACCATGCATGTAGAAAGCGTTTTTTTTATTATTGGTGAGAAACCTGGCCCAATGATAGCCATTATCAATCTAACCACATTTAAGTGATGATTTTATATAGATTAAAGTATTAATAATTATATTTAGAATATGAAATTAATTTTATAATGCGTCATACTTAATTCCACGTAACAGATAATAGGAAAATTGAAGCATACCTATTTTAAACGCCACGCAAGGCACTCGAAAAGAACTTATTAATTAAGCATTTATTTTTATCTCTTATTCAATTAGCGTATTACCATAGAACTGGTTTAAACATAGTTAATCCTATTTCATTACACTACGATCTTATATTAGCAACGAAATCCCTGACAGTGGACACTATTTATCTTAAGAGATACAAAGTAATTACCAGTTATGTCCGGGCTGTCCATTGCAAGTTTTAAAATAAATGAAGTTCTCACGCGACGACACGATACGAAGCTCGCTAATTACCGTAACGGGACAATTTGCACCATTACTGCACTTAATAACGTAATATATTGATATTATTAATATATTATTTCTGTTCGTAATCAGCTCCAAGTCTCAAAATGAGTTTGTAGTGCCAGATTAATGAAGATTCCTAGAATTTATGCACTTTTTTGGGGGTGAGAGTGGGAAGAGAGCTTGAAGATTTTCTTATAGTATTTTTCTTTGTCGTAAACCACGTTTGTCCGATCACAATATACGAAAAAGCCGGGGTTTGTGCATGCGGTGGGAGCTGCAGACCGCAGTTTAGTCGTGAACCTATTACGACCCCACTGCTGGGCGTGGGTTTTCTCTTAGACTAAGAAAGGTTTATGCCATAGTCCAACGTGCTGGCAAAATACTTATTAGTAGACTCCACACATCCTAGATAACTTTTTTAAGATGTTTACGGTCACAGTTAAAACAAGTGACAGTTAATTTGCAATGCGCACGTAAGTTTTAACTATCTGAGTCTGTATCTGACATGTGATTAAAATCTCGGATTTTTTGATTTTGATCACTCGTTTAAATGACCACGATTTATGAGACCATTCTCATTCAAAGACAGTACCTGAAGGCAGATTCCGTATGAGACTGGTTGAGCAAACTTAAAAAAATATGTAGGAAGGAAGCCATTTTCAGTGATAGAGGAATTGTAACAACAATAGATTCAGATGAAACAAATACAAAGAATAACAAAGCTAACAGTCTGTGATAACCAGATAAAACGTTGGAACAATAAAAATGAAATGTACTGATATGATACAGATAAACAAATTTATTACACGCTATTATTCAGATTTGGAATGAAATCGTACTAAACGATAAACTTTGTAATTAATGGTACAAAGGGTTATGATGAAAAGAAGTAGCTTCAAAAATAAACAAAAATAGAAATAAGTAAGTAAGAGAATTATTATTTCGTTATATTCGTTATATAGAACAAATGGACCTACTTATGCAAACTGGAACTAATCCACACGAAGAAAGTTTTGAGAAAAAGCCATTTTTGTCAAAATTTTGAATACTGTAAAAATTTAGGTTATTTTTAATAAAATCTATTTACCATATTGCATATAATATTTTTTTCTATGAATATAAATATAATATTGTTGAAAATCATCAATATTTTTAATGATTTTGGCATGTGTGGATTGGTTCGTGTTTGCATAAGTAGGTCCAAATATCAGTTTTCTTTGAGAAGTCGGTTAACAATCAAACATGTATCCTATCTGATGATAAACCACAGATACGATTAGATTTCTACCTGATCAACCTCAGACATTGCTACCCCTGGGAATCATTGAATCCCCTTTAAATCAGAACGCAGCGCCTAACACTGTTGTTATTAGGTACAGGTAAAAGCAGTTGTTGTGTTTCTGGACCACAAAGGGATATACCACCTTCAAACAAATTCTAACATAAATTAATTCTAATAAATTCAACATTATTCTTTAGAAATGAGCATCAACATTATCATGTTAAATAATACAAATTAACATATTAGCATTCAAATTGTCTTTTAAATGAGAAGCAAATATATTTGTCAAAGATTATTACCCAATTTAGGCTCAACACCTTTATGTTAAAGATTTATATCAGCATTAAAAGTCATTATACACGGCGGCTGTTTATTTTGTAGGGGGCAATTTAACACTCGTAATGTTTTTATTGCATTGTATAAAGTGTCCGCCGGTGATCTATGAGTTTCTATAAAAGCGCTGATATATCTAGCCAATAAATCTACTGGCAGGTACATTGCTTTCATGCGTTGCCAAAATATCAGTAGTGATTTTTTGTCGACTTTGTAAAGATAAAGGTATGACCTGGCCTCTAATACTGGGTTATCTTGTTCCACTGGCATGAGTTTGTCTTCATATACAAGGGAAGCCCAGATCATAGTCCTCTTGTTGCTCAGACATTAGGAGTAATCTAGGTACAAGGGAAAGAAAATGTTGGCCAAGTGCGAGCTGAATTTAAAAACGGAGGGCTCCGTACAACCAAACACACGGTTTAAAATATTAAAGTGTCTGTCTGTTAAGGTTCAACAGATAGAGTCCTGCGTGTGTTGTACGCATAAATTTTTGTAGACTTATAGCGTAGGTAAATTTTGATTTGATATATTACTTTTGAAATCAATTTAATTATTTCAAAATTCATGAAAGGGGTTCGTTATGGAAATTGTAAATAT
>DWRA01002931.1:0-12928 GCA_018250295.1 Spathilepia clonius
TATTTTAACTATAGTTTCTGGGTAAGAGAGTAACTAACTGTGATTACTCGGCAGTAGTCATTAAACATATCGTGGGCTCTCTAAGCGGTTTTGATAATATCCGACACAGGGTGGCCTAACTCATACTGTCCTTCAGCATTCAGCAATGAAGCAACGTGTTTCAGTATGCTTTAATATCCCTCCAGAAGTAGTATACATAAAATTGGTATAGTGGGAGTCAATCTATTAGTACAGAGCCCTGTGACGATAATGTGGACAGACACCGGAGGCTTAGTAATAAAGTTCTGTTTTCATCTTTTGGAACGGAACTTTAAAGACGGGCTGTAGTCAGAAGAACTACGGTGGCAACTTTACATTATTTGGAATTACTTATTATATTATTACTGCTATTTTCGTAAAATAATATTCGGAAAATAATATTCGGAAATTTGGTATAAAACTGTGAAGCTATTCAATAAATATAATGTCATTGAGGCTATTCTAATGTAGTACCGATTTGCCAGCGGCCTAATCAAATGTCAAATGTACGCCAGTTAAGTGCTGAAAGCATGTTTAATTAGCAATGAGAGGAATCGTACCCTAATTTTAGTTCGTGCTCATTATTATGATCACGATAAATTAACATTGTACTAGGTTCTGAATTGGTTAACATTTAGTAGGTATCATTAGAAATAGTTAAAATTTAGTAAAAAATATGACAACGTAACTGCTTGCGTGTGTTAACAAGTGTTTTAATATATTTATATTTAACAATACACAAATGTATACATTTTAATTCCGCTTATGTTGTTTGTTAAGCATGAAATTACCTTTGTTTTTATCTTCGTAAAAATTTGTTTCGTGGTTAAGTTGTGAAAGCGTAACGGATAGACGGCGTTACGTTCGCATTTACATTTATTAATATGAATTAAGATTATTTTTAATGTAAAGGAGCTATAGAAATATTTGTTTTTACGGTATCTATTGTAATATGGAAGGATTCATTATATTAATGTTCAGATTTAATTATCAACTAGTTATTTCCGGTTTCACTCGCGTTTGCTTAAAAATGTAACGTAACTATTGAAATATATACGCGCGGGGTTTAAATTGTTACGGGGAACTCTAATATATTTTTCAAAATAATATTAGCCTATGTCTTATAAAATTTGCTATCTACCAGGAAAAGTCCTGTGAAAATATATCCAGCCATACTAGTCAGCAGCCAAAATAAAAGTACAGACAGGCAAATATTTTAATAGTTGTGTTTTTGTAATAGCTATGCATTGTATATACTATGAGTCGTATTTAGTAAAAAGCAATGACTTTGACATTACAAAACAGAATCTTCATCTTTATTTACTTGTACACGACAAAATAACTGCAAAAAATAGCATTTCCGACTTATTTGCGGTAATTTGACGCGCATCGGCGTCAAAGTTGCGTCATAATCCCGAAGGGTTACCCGCATTCATAACGCGCGTCCGTTATCGCGGCATCTGAAATACGGCGCGACGATAATTCGAAAATGTCCAATTGTAAAAGAATGGCTCACGACGGAAAAAAAGATAACAATTTTCCTTAAAATGCGTTAATAAATGTGATGTGTGTGTTATGTTTCAGCGAGTTTACGTAAGAATGGTCTATTTGAAGGCACTTCAAGAACAATTAGTCATTATCGACTAAAAATGTATCGTCTTTAGTATTAATAAATGACTTGCTAGTAGGTACAACATGGTGAAGGTAATCGAACATTTTGTGGTTTGATTCCGGACGTACCACCGCCACACTTATTTCTACCTGATGACAACAGCGTTAATGGCGACTTTTTTTGTCCAAGGCGCTCCTACTTAATCTTCAGGGGTACCAACGCATCTGTGTTCGACCTCAGGTAGGACTCTTTTTATCTGGGGTTGATCACAGATGCCTAAAGGGGGCAATGACCACTTACCATGAGGTAGGCTGATGATAGTGGTGGACCGTAGTTAATACATTGGAAGATCACACAGATTCAATGAAAGAAATCCCTTTATTGGCTTTTAGTTACACCGTTTATTACAGTATTTGATCTTTAAAACTACACGACATAATTTTTATATTAATTAAGACCAGAATTAAGTTCCAAATTCACAGTCACGGTAATCTAGTACAAAGAAGTACTGCCGGCTACAAAAACCGAATCTCCAGTTTCATCTCGCCTTACAACTCCTACGCCTGTTTCTACGGTATATGGCACCTCTATTGTTCCTTACATTGGTATTCTGAATGCAGCTTGCATTTCTTTGCATCGACCGTGGAGTCTCGCCGCAACTGGGTCAAGGCATCTATTCCCCAGACCGAAGAAATTCGCGCGACTAAGCGAAAATTATTGAGTATAACGCCCAATTTGTTTCAGTGTAAAATGAATGCATTTTTACTCCGGGAATATATTTTATCATTATACCAAGAAATTGTGAAGTGATCTATTCAACTTTATCTTCTATTAGAGACATTATATAAGAAGTACAGATGAAGCGATCTGTACTTCTTATATAATGTCTCTAATTTATGGAAATAATACTGATATCTTAATAGACAGTATACCAAAGACACAATTAATTGTATTTAGTATGCAAGATTGAAACACTGGTTGCAATTTGATATAATAATAGTGATCCTGTTTTAGTTTAGGTTAATTAAATGGCAAATCGAAATAGTGCATATTCTGTTTACAAATACAAATAAAAAACATTGAAAACGATGAATTATTTCAAGTATTTCGTAATAAATTCAATTACTTTTCAAAGCAAAACAACGTTATAAAATTTGTGTAGATATCTTTAGAAAATTGACTTGATATAATATTTAACTAAGTAAGCCAGTAAATGACCGAGCGTAACTTTCGTCTAATACATTCGCAAGTCCTCTGAAGTTTTTCAAAAGCTTATTTTCTTGTTGTTCACTTACAAACTAGTTATTAAGTTAATATTATAACATTAATTACTTTTCGCCCGCGTTTTCGTCCACGTTTTAGTTGCACTGCCATAACTTTACCTAAAAAAATGTCTGCTACAGCAATAAGTTTATAATACGGCAGAGAGTCCTCTTAATGCTTTAATTCATTCGTTTTCGAAGTAGGTACATTCTTTTATCATTTAAAATAATCGTGTCGTTCCTAAAATAGCTAAAACTATAGTCAAAAGCATTTGCCTGTTAACTTAATAGATGAAATTAGATAATGAAACCACGTTAGGATAGTTTCCGAATGTTGAAGGGGAGTTTAATTATAACAGGTTTGATCAAAATCATGTAGGAGAAAAAAAAAAAATAAGAAAATAAATCTAAAATTGTTTTCATGGTCACCTATACCTTTGTGTATGTGTGTCGTCACACTTGACGACTCGACGATGACAAAAATGGTGGCATTAAATATTGATTTTGGAAATATAATTATTTTTCACATTTCATATTTTTTTTACTTCCATGAAAATTTAAAGTTACCATCTTTATCTCGACAAAGACATGTAAATTATTTTTAACATATGCACATAAGTACACAAGCTATTCTTAATATCAACTATATCAATAAAGTAGGGCTATAACAAGGAGTCGAATGTGAGTAGAGCCGTCATTGTTACAAAATTTCATATTGCATATTAACACAGTTACGCGCACACATTAGCTCCTAAAGGTGATACTCGTGTATTATTTCAGGCCATAATTTACGTCACTAATATGTCCTCTTGATGACATGTCTTTTAATTGCGTTATTCCTCTATGATATCTCATGGGAAATGCTTCAAATGTTAGTATGTATAAAGGTACGCCATAATACATGTAGGAAATTAACATACCCGTTTAATACCCGTTTGTAAACAGTGGACTTGTTGAGAAATTTCTATGTTCACAGTTTATTATGCTGAAATTATATTTTCGGGCCATACGTCGCTGATATTTACAGTTTGTTCCTTAGTTTTAAAGTTTCGTCGGAATATATTGTTTAACGTAAAGGTGTTAACAGTTTGTTACATGATTATGCCCATTTTTGTCTTAAAGAGTGGTGCTAAGCTTTTATTTTTTGGTTACAATGGCTCAATTTAATAGTGTAAACCGTCTCACATTAGTCCTCAGTGTTAGTAACATATCTCAGCTACCTTAGGTAGAACTTTTGTTGGCACAAACGGTCCGTGATCACTGTCCCACTTAATAGTTAGGTTGCCTGTTTATTCGATGTTTACAGATATGTTAGTACGTAAAGAAGATAAGACTAAATAAGTAGATATATTTAGAAAATCAACATCAAAAAGTGATTGAACATCAGATACCACACAAATAAGCATAAGAACTAAAAGCTAACCGTGCAGTTAACATACTGTAGTTAAGACATATGAAAGATATCTGGGTATCCATGAGATAATTTGTAATTTACACAAGGTGAATAAATAAGAGAATAAGGGAAATTTCTACTTTTCTTAAGTAGATTCAGTCATAGAAAACAAAGGGAAAGAAGCATATAAAAATTTGCTACAGTCTCGGTAAAATCTAGGGAAAATAGTTCAGAGTCCAATTTACTATAATGTCAGTAAGAGCCTGAAAGCTTAGTCGTAAGCAGAAAATCTATAACTCAAGAGTCGCAAAGGGACCACGCTCGATGACCGTAATACCGGCAGAATTGAACCGACATTCCAGAAATTCCAGCATTAGGTTCGGTCGGCAGACCACACTTGTATTACGTTCTGTACCTTACCCAGCATACTCACTTCTTATGATTTTGTACAACTAATGCAATATATTTTTGGTACAAAGTTCATCGAGTTTACTGCACCGTAATATATGCTGTACCTTTGTGTAAGCAGTGATAGCTATCGTTTCATTATTGTAAAATCCGAAACCATTCGTTTATTTGGCCTAATGAAATTGAAGTTTGTGAGAATTTGCCACTCTCGCACACTTTGCAAAAAAGAAAAGAAAAGAGTTGTGTGAGAAAACGTTGTCGATACATGGAAAAAATTAAAATAAACAATTTAGCTTTAATATTGGCTAAACATATTGTCCAATACAGACTGTTTGTGGAATAAATATTTCAAGTGGAAATAAGATAAAGGAATCGCGGTCAGCGCTACGAAGTGGAACTAGCATATAAAGCTGTATTTACACACTGGAAGCATTGATGCGCAAACGGCTTTGTGTCAGAGAAAGTGCATTTTAGAATTTATGCCAAGTTTATCATATAAGAATTGTTACTTTTATTTTAGAATATGTGTTAGGGTTCCGCGTAAATTATTGAAAATAAAAACCCTAAAATGTAACGTCCAAATTTGTTAAAATTGTTGAGGATATAAAATTTACGTCACGTTACATTTTTATAAACGCGGGTGACTATTTTTATTATAAAAAAACATAAGAGAACGCATGCCACGTTTGTAAAACCTGTAGCACAATAAATAAAATAATAACTCAGCTTAAAAATTTGAAAATAAATTTTGGATAAGCCTCGTATACTTGTTAAACTTACAAATAGCTACACGATGTCCTATTTGATAGCGTCTCGGCTTGTCTGCTGTTATGGATCTGTTAGGTCGCATTTTATAATCTGAGTTTATTGTGTATGAATGTTTCGTGTTTCCTATGTAGCTTTACGTCATAAATATACTTTTCTATTTCTGGTTCTGAGCCTCCACTACATTGATTATACATAGGTTTATAGATTTTACATACCGTTGAACACATTACGTAGAATTATTTTTTTATATGGTTGTAGAAGTAAAACTGATGGCAATCACTGCTGCCCCTAGGAATTTGTAACTAACTTCATAAAGATTAGGGCTTTTAACTGAAGCTGTTTATAGATGCTTTGTCACTCCTGCGGGCAAAGATCGTTACTTCGTATAGAAGAAGGGTGATATTCACAATTTTTCACCGAAATGGAAGAATTGCCTCATGCTAAACAGAAATGTGACAGTGGTACGTATTCTGTACAACCACATTGGTACCTTTCAAACCATGCTATGGAATCGGTTTTACTATCTATACTTAAATGATACCTTTACCTACTTTACCTACCTATTAACTACAGATAAAGGAATTTTTACTTCTAGTAAAATCATGTAACTTCATATAAAAAGCGGGCACACTAGGTTCGACTACTGAAATTGTCCATATAGACAGATAAGAAAGTCAGCTCTTTTCTAACAATATTAAAAGATTTTCAAAATTATCTTCCCCCAACGTTGAAGTCTACAAAGACCTTTATATAAGCACATTGTCATTACCAAAAAATGATTTTCTATACCACAAACCACTAATCCTTGGAAAGATATTGCAATAAGGCTAGTATTACTATAATATCCGCCCAGACTTTGATCAGTTTTAGACAGGCTTATAACTTTTCTTGATACTGATTGCCTTTCCCGCAAACTCTGAGTATTTTAACAGACGTAATATCATGAGTAGATATTGGTATAAATGCAGTGGCAGCCTAGTGGTTGAAACTCGGGCTTTAACTTGAAAGGTCCAAAGTTTGCTTCTTAAGTACCCACCTCTGACTTTTCAAAGGTACCAGCGTGTTAAAAATAGTTAGTATAATGATGAAGAAACACATCGTGTGCAAAACCTGCCGCCTGAGATTTCTTATAAATTAAAATATGTGAATACTACAAATTCTCATTTGAATAGCGTGGAAAATTATATTGTATAAATCCAAAATCTCTCTCATTCTGTGAGGGGAGACACGTCCCCAGCAATGGGACAATATATTCCAAATTGTCCCACTAAGATATAAGGCTTTCACCATTACCTGGAGAAACTCAACGTTTATTCTAACATACTAAATCAATATGTATTAGGGGAAGTACAAGGACAGTGGTAGTTCACAGCTCTAAGGTGCTCAGTAGACTTCTACCATGATATACTTACAACTCTATGAAGTCGATTAATCCGCACTCGTCTAATGAAATGAAGGTTGAGCAAAGGTATTAAACCTTAGCACCTCGGTAGTGAGACGATAACGATTATGATTGACCAATTTGTCTTAATTACGCTTCACTTGATAATTTATAACTATTCATTAGTGTTGCACACATAAAAACATTAGCCATAAAAGCTAATTATTCAAATCGATAAATTTTTTGTTATTTCAATCTTAATTTTCCTAATATTTTTATTTCTTGTACCATCTCGAGGGGTTTCTTTAGCAACAAAATATGTTCATAACGTTCTACATTCCGTTTTAAAATCTTCAACGAGAGACATAATGCCTCACACAGAGAACAAAAAAAACATCATCCCATCCCAGGAGAAGCCTCATCTGGGAAATTGTCACTTTGCGGCGCCGCGCTAAAAATCATTATATGCAATTCTACCCTTTATGGGGTAATATTTTGTGCGGAAATAAGACATTTTTTACCTGAAATTTTCATGAGAAATTCAGGGAACAAGTTTCTTTTTTATTAGCTGTTGCTGTCAATGGCCGCGTGAATTTCGCGCGATAATGTTCTCGTGTATGTGATTTGCTTTACAGAGTAACATTTTTATTGTGGTGTTTATTAAATAGTTTTGTTCGCTACGTAGTAAATTTGTTCATGTTATTATACAATGTTTACCTATACGTATTTTATTTAATTCTAAATATATTATTATTACGCTTAATTAAGACTTTTTCTCTCATATTACAAATTAACTGTACCTACTATTGAATGTATAATTGCAATACCAATCCATTACCGTTAAATTATACGTATAAATTAAGACAAAGCTAACATTAACAGAACAGAATAGTTAATTTAACAGAACTTGGTGGCAATTCTATCTATTATCAAAGAAACTACTGCAGTACTTACGATTTATTTGATTGATATAAGGCCGAGTACCGTTACAGGCTGTAACTGTAACACAACGGATACAGTAACATGCTCCAATGTATATATATGAAACGATCGTCACTTGTGACGTGTACCAAGTCACAGTCGTATATTTAACATAGTTTAATCGTATATTTTACAGTCCTAACTGTAATGTTTTTCTTATTTTTTTTAAAGTTTTACGTGGCGCCGCTCACGAAAGTATGCAACAATTAGGGACACACTGAAAATCAGCAGCCACAGTGCTCCTGCACGACGGCACAAGCTGAGTGTTGCCCTTTTCGCTTTAGTCCACATTGTTTTGTTCTGTTTTATCTTGTTTTTAATGTTTTGTTTTGTTTTTTTTGAATGTTTGGTTTTTTGTATACTATGTCTCTGTAAACTCGTTGCTAAGGCGAAACAAACGGTTATCTATCTATCTAACGGAACAGACACAGTAACGAGGATCTTATTCGTGACAGGCTCGCGAGCTACATACACATTACAATTACTAAACACATGATATACGATTGTGTACATATTAGTTTGGCCAAAATGACAGCAGTCTATTTGATTAGGTCTGATGCGTCTGCGGCGATATGTGCGTTTTAGCAAATAAAAATTTTGAAAATTTTGACCAGATTTTTAATCCAATCTTTATTCGCGTGATTATGTCGACAAAATAATTGTTTTAATTAATTTTAAAACAAACTCACTCAAAAAAGCTATCCCCAAAAAATTGCTTCAAAACAATGTTACACATACTTAATATAGATATAGATATGCCAGTAGCTATGATTATATACATTTTTATTTTGGGACGTTCCAAAAAGGCAATGTCGAGTACGTGGAGCACTATATTTTGTTAGTGAATTAGAAGGATAAAACGTGAAGTAAAATAATTAATCAAAGTTTTTCGCAAAGTTGAAGTTTGTTGACAAGCCTAGCATATTCTGGCAATCAATAAAGCCAATTATGAAATGCTAATAAAATTATTAAGCGTTTATAGCTTGTTTATAAATTTGAAGTCTTTGAATAAGTTAAGCTATTTTAAGACACTTTTGTGGAATGTTTGCTAAAAGTATAAAATTCTAATAACATTTCGATAGTGAAACAAATTCACATGCATTACATACGATTGAACACAGCAATGCAAGAGTTCTTGTTATTCATTTTTTTCTTTTTGCAAATTAGTAGTGATTAAGAGCATCCAACTTCAGAAATTAGATGATATGAAATTAAAACTTACATTTTCGGGAAACCAGGGTGTGATGAAGGGAACCTCGAAGGTATTAGCGTAGGAGTGCAAGGTGGCGAATGCGTCCGGTGGTACAAATCCCATCATAGTCACCACGCCCCGCGAGAACTGATGACATACTGTAACAAAGAAGCTTTATTTTACATAATCCGTTACATAAAAGACATATTTTATTACTATTATCTTTGCAGGCTGATTAAATTTTAACTACTACTACTTAACTACTGAAGTTATGTGATTTGAACCTTCGCGCTTTCAGGATGCTACCGTGCCCTGCTCACTTCTATATACTCGTATATATATTATAAAAATGAATGTTTGTTTGTATATAATTGATGAACTCAAAAACTACTGTATCGATTATTAGAAAAATGGATATATATATGTATTTTTCCACGAGGAAGTTATTGTATATTATACTCATTGATGCCACTCGCCACAAGGTGGCGCTGACGGTTTAAAAGGTGTGTAAACATGAAAAAATGCTAGGAATATAGTAAAAGCAACAATTTTCCTATACAACCAATTTCTACGTCTGTCAAATAGGTGGCATTCAGAATTGAGTAATTTAACTTTGCCACATTATTTAATTCTAATACGATATGAAGTTACAAAGGCAGCTAATAGTTGTATATTTTTCTGTTGCAAAAGCGTCTGTAGCGCCTTACGAATGTGTGGATCCAATTCATGTAAATTCAGGCCAGTTCTATATAATTCATAGTCACCCTAAACGACAAACAAGATGGCATAGATACAACTGAATTTATAAACAAACGTGTCGTTTGCCGCATCCTTATAATAAAAGGTAATCATTTAACCGATGCAAGGACTGGACTGAGGCTGAATTCCATTACAATAAATTATTATTAGTTTATAAAACGAAATTATTGGTAGAATGTATCATAATGGTAATTATAATGCCTATTTATGATTACGACTAATAGATATCGAAATAAATGATTCATTTTCTCTTTTGATTACGTGTTGAAAGTTACGTTTAAAATATTAATTTTGATGGTTATTTCATTTGATTTAAGCTTGTAAGGTTTGGCTTTCATAAACATTACAATTTTTAGTTGTATAACTTCAGTATCCAAAATTGATTAAAAAAGTTATATTATTATATTTTCAACTGATTGTTAGTAAATGTGTTATCGAGATAATAAAACTCAGAGATTCCTATAGGTAACATTTAACGTCTAGTGATTGTAATTTAATTCAATATTTTCAATAGCAATGCATCTGTAGTCGACTTCAGTTGGGATTCTGGTCTTATCTGGAGTGTATCACAAATGTCCATGGGCGGCAGTTGCCACCTACCATCACGTGGACTGCATGCTCGTTTCCTACTCCATCATATAAAAATAATAATTATAAACGTATGTATGAATAATATCGAGTTTACTTAATTACGATTCAGAAATTACGATTTAAAATTATATATAATCGCACAATAATAGTTTATTAAATAAACTTACGGTGAAAAAGAATCTAAGAATATGTTCGCATATTACGCATGCAGAAAATTTACATTTATTATAAGCGTAATCTCAAATATAAAACAAAAAAAATCTGCTTTGTATTGTGTACGAAGCCTAATAGTGGTGACGTTAAAATAATTGTTAGTTAGATCTCGTGAGTCGTGACGAAGGATACATCGTCACCAGTTTAGAATAGTTTACAACTTAATCAACAGGACCCTTATTTTGTGAAGCATGGCGACCCTAACTCGGATTGCCCGTTTGTTAATGACCCAACCCTCGATTACGCATCTAACGACCTAAGTGCTGTTCACGATTTTTGCTTTCCATCCCCTTATCACATTAACTGTTGATTGTTACTTCCTTTGTGAGCGCGCAGTGTATCGCGAAGTATCCCACTATAATAGTTTCAGGGGAGCCAGGTCGGGAATTCTGGATACTCAAGTGTTTTTGTTCAACGGATTGCAGAGAAATGAGATTGCTAGTTTATTACCCATAAGCAGCTGATCCCATATGTCAAAGAGTAATTATATGGTTACAACATGACTCATGTATGATGATTCACAGACCACTATTCCGTATTTTAGTAAAGTTACGATTGAATGTCCGAAACGGACATATAAACTTTAAAGAAACTTTATTTAACAAGACCGAACAAAATGCGGTTGTCATAAATTAACAGTTGCGTTTACAATTACATCTATGTATTATATTATACATAGAATTGTGGGATATCTTTTTGAAGTCCATAAGTTGTATAGATAAAATAAGATAGATAAATATATTAACATAATCGTAATTGAATCGTTTTATAAAAGTATTTTATTAATTTTTAGAGTTAATAAAATTCTTTAAGGGAAGCAAATACCTGGGCAAGTACAGTTTATTTTTGCCTACTACTTATAATATTGTACATAAAAATATTCCTCATTATCCTCATCTAATACATAATGCAAGTCACGAAATATGTTTAAAATGTCCTGACAAGCTCATAACAAAACGTTTCATATCATTCAATTTAATTACAATACTTTCATTTGACGTAACACGTTGACGATGTTAATAAAATTGGTGATCACTGAACCATTCATAAGTTATTGATTTCATTAAAATTTACATCAGTGCCTGCATTATATCTGAATAATAATAATATGAATACATCATTTTAATGTAGCTAATAGGATAATGTGTAAAACCAGTATTTACCAGCTGTAATTTATTTCCAATTTTATTACGAGTATAAACCAAATAATAATTCGAAAATGTTTAAGTGTGCTAATATTTTATATGTTACATAGCGAGGTGGCTAATTAATGTAGGGTAATAATTAGAGAGACTGATTTAGATATGAGGCTGTCACTTTAGTTATCTGGAGTGGTGACGCACCTGTGATTGGCTTCAGGTAGAACCTGTTCTATATGGAGATGGTCACAGATCATTATAAGTGGTAGTGACCACTTACCATCAATTGGAGTGCAAAGACGACTGATACTCCATCCTTAAAAAAATAAATTCTGTACTCCTTTTCAGTATTAAGTCAGCAGAACAAGTCGGAAAGTTAAATACGCATCTTTAGTTTCAGTGTGATCGCAGTTAGAAAATTATACTTCTCCGTCAGTTATCAATCATCCAAGCTACGTAAGTAAATAAAAATGTACCTTGATTACACTTTTAATAAGATCTTCTAATATTCATGGCTCCTTAAGATTTTCCGCCTTGAGTTTATTTTATAAACACCCAAAGGTAAACAGAAGGCCAGATCCAGATCGTAACTCCGAATTCGTTCTTTTCATCTAGATGGGAATCGCATCCTGACCGCCGATAAATAATATTAGTACTATATTCGTAATGTCAATATTAAACAACCAGGTACCGCAGCCAATTAGGTCTTTGGTGTATTTGTAAAGTGATGATTAAATTCTGGATAGAGTATTCTCGATAGAATAAAGTAGAATCAATATATCGATAGAATAAAGAATAGAGTGTATTTTGTCTACTATATACTCGTCAATAATAGTATTTCTTATAAGTAGCGGTTGCACTTATCAGTAAGTAGCAGTTGTATTGCGTAGCGCATAGCATAGTTCGTAGCAAGCACTTGGCGTAGTTACTCTCATAGCTATTGTTTGTAGCACGTTAGCTTATTAGCCGTAGCAGTGCCTCTACGAAGATAAATTATGTTACAAGGAGACCGACAAACTCATAGTGGTTATTTGGAGTTATAACTAGAATCCTATAATTAGGACCTAAAATTTTGACTATAAACACTAATATAAATTTGTGATAACGTCAGTGATTCATTATTAATTATTACAATTATGACGAAGAAAAATACAGTTTATGATTCTCTTATAACATTCTTATAATAAATTCTAACATTAATAGAATTTATT
>DWRA01002932.1:0-12927 GCA_018250295.1 Spathilepia clonius
TTCTGGTTTGAAGGGTGTGGTAAGGGAGATAAACTTAACGAGGCATTCTAACTTAGTCTTCAGGGGTAGCAACGCATTTGTGGTCGACTTCAGTTGGGATTCTGATCTTATCTGTGGTGGACCACAAATGTCCATGGGCGGCAGTTGCCACTTACCATCAGGTGGACTGCATGCTTATTTGCTACTCCAACATATAAAAAAGACCTAAGAAAAATTTTTGCAATCGTTAATAAAATTATATTTCATTTCTGTTTACTTAATCTACTCGTACTATCCAAATGCATGTCGCATTTAGTTAATTTTCATTATCTAAGCTCTTTTTTTCATTAATATACGACTAAACTAGTATTAAGTATGTGCGTTTAGATCTAACAAGATAACAACGTTATACGAGATTTTGCTCTATAATAGTGCCATAAGATATTTTTAAAATAAGTTATTGAAAACGTGACTCCATCAGCAGGTAAACTTGGTTGAAGTGTTTAATAAAATGTTACCCTAGAGCTTTGGTGTGGAGAGACATCGTGCGATGTAGCATGAAAATTATTGTATCGGATGTATTATGTATAGTCAATTATTTTATGTATGTAGTTAAAACTGAACTAATGTGATCTCGTTGCAAGAGACTGGTCTGATCGGTCTATTGTCAAAATCTGTTCACCCGTTTTCGGAATCATTCATTAGTAAGCTAAATGTGAATAGCCATTTGTGCGTTTTAAAGCTTTGTGTGTTTTGGATTCTTTAATATCGTGTAAATAGGTATATAATGAGCTCTGAATTTTTTGTAGATTTACATTAAAAAGTGTGTAATTTCGGGTCTTTATAGTAATGTATTTAGAGATTGAAAATTGTATTCATATATGTATGATAGTTATGTGCTAATGAATATATCTTTGTTTTTAAATTCTTTAAAAATACTATTTTAGTTATTTTTTATTTAAAATAAAAATATGATTAACTTAGACAATTTTGCGTTCAGTTATAGTCACGTCACTTAGCAATTTATTACTTTGTCTTAGTAATAATAAAACAAAATTGTTTCCCATAGTAGCGCTGAACAACAATATATTTGATATGAGGTAAGCTAAATGAAGTCAGATTACTCGCGAGTTCCTTCCGACTATTGTAAAAGAGTGTGTTCTACAGAAAAAGAATAGAGAGATAATCAGTGATCTAAATAACAACAAATGATAGGTAAAAAATCCCAAATAGTAATCTTAATTAAAAAGTAACAATGAAATTTAATATGTAAATTTAGTTGTTAGTAAATTTTGATTACCTAAAACTTTTATATAATGAAATATTTCTTATTTAGGTATATTCGAATACGTATTTTTTTATACTCTTACCTTGCATTCTTATATTTGTGAGAATGAAGAGGCACTCGTGTGACTCAATATGCTTTTTCCATAACTTTTATAGTTATTTAAAGTTTGAGTAACATATACTAAAGAAAGATAAAGTATATTTTGTAACAATTCACTGTATTAAATGCTTGATTGACATTGATAACGTAATTTGTGCGGAGTATTTCAGTCATTTCAATAACATCGATTTCTCATATCATAATTATCAAATACGAAGCTCAAAGACGGAAATTATGATTTTGACTTAAATTAATCAAGTTATGATTGACGTGTAATGATCGACTCTAAAGGCTAGAAATTATTTTGAATACAATTTCCGTATTTTGTCCTTTATAATATTTCATGTAATTGTGTTGGTACTATTTAGGACAAACTTTCATCCGTATTTCCTCCAAAGTGGATTAATAAAAAACCAGCTTACTGACATTTATATTATTTAAAGTATGTTATATACAATAAAAAAAAACTTGCAAAGTTATGCCATGGATTGCCTGGCACACGTTGTAAGTTTTATTAGTATTATATTGTTATTATTATTTATACAAAGCACTGAAAACTCCTGCAAATTATTATAGATTTACTTCTGTGCAAGAAAAACGTTCGTCGTTTGTCGCATTGCGTGAGAATAGTACCTACTTAAGTTTGATAGTATTTTCTTGTGCTTCCAGCATTTTCAAATGTAAAATTTTTAAATTTCAATCTATATAGTCTTACGTTCATTTTGCTTTAGCTCTCAGTTCGAGCTTGTCTCGTTCAATTGTCGTAAATCTTATTAAGGTTCTTGATTAGGGCTTCAAGTTAAAAGTAATAAAAACAACGTTTCTCACAATTTGAACTGCATTGCATTAGATTAGCAGTAAAGTAGCAATAATAAAAATATTATTTATTTTAATTAAATTCAAAAAATGAAGAAGTAGATATTTTTAGGCATACTTTATAGCTGATTAATGGGTTAAAAAACATGTTAAATATTAAGGAACAATAACTTTGGTTCACCGTTACATTGAATTTATGGGTGTTTTAGACTCATTGAAACTTGCCTTCGCCTTAATGAAATTGTATATTTATTAAAACGAATATTATTGATTCACTTTAAGCATTGCGTAAATTCAAATATCAATTCTAATGTATTTTTTTATAGTAGGTATACAAATAACAAACGAGTAGTCATCGTGGCAGTGAGTAGCTCTCTAACATTTCTAATCTACTCGGAATAAGATGCCTTTTGTGCTCGGCTACAGATGTTTTGTTACCCCACAGGACTAAGTTGGAATGCCTCGGTTAAGTAGGTCTCCCATCTCAAACCATTCAAACCAAAACGCAACAACCAGTTATAGGGCAGAAGTGGATGTGGCAGTGGTGATTTCGGAGTGAAACCGCGTAGGGTTCTACTCTTTAAGTTCTGCCATAGTAGCCCTATTTCTCTTTTGTAGCTACATTTATTTTGGATGTTTTAATGGCAGGCCGTAAGCACATTACTTAGTAGTTCAATGTGAAGTTACACTTAGATTGATTCTTGTTCATCGAAGTGTTTGGTCATTAATCAACGCGAGGGCGCTACTACTGCTACTATTTATTTTGGATTGAGAGTTACTTTTACTTTGCTGCAAGTACCTAATGGGTTAAATAGTTGTCTAGAGACGAATGTTGGTTTATAAATAGTTTACAATAAAATTGCCTTTTTTGGATTTAATTTACTGATACCTTTATCTTGCATTACCAAATGACCTTTTGCCAGTGTGTCTTCTGGTGCAGATTTCTTATATTCTTCTTTTTTATAAAATCTGGGTAGATCTGAAACCAGTTGGTCCAGTCAGAAAACTATAAGATCAATTTTACCGCTATTACAAACAAATAATTATTTGTCTTTCTTAGTATAGCAAACAATATTCAAATTGTATATAGCAGTGGAAATAGACATACAACTGTGCTGTTTCATGTGCGCCGTCATAAACAGTATTACTTTATTACAGTTAAAGAAGACAGACAATTCATCACATAAAGCGTGTCTTCATGTCGCCTTTCCACACTTATATGTTTATTCCCGAAAGCAATCTACGTAATGCCTCAAAGCAAATTGAAACCGCTCTTGAAGTTTGTCGCGGAAAATTTGTTCTAGAACAAATAACGTATGGTCTGCAGAGAGCGCCACACAGACAGATATTCTAAAAGTTTCTCTAAGAACGGATATTCGTGTGAGATTTTTTTTGTGTTCAGAGCATTGTAGGGGTTGCATTTTTGCATGCGGGATTTTTGGGATATACTTTTAAAGCAGGACTGTCATCATCAATGCATGTCTATTTCTTTTCTGGAGACAGATTTCTGGTTAAACGAAAAGGGTATTGGCTATAGTCCACCACGCTGATCAAGTCCGGATTTTTATATTTGGCACACATTTGAAAATTAAAATTTTTAGAACTCTCTATATCTTTAAGGCATATAGTTTTTCTTAACAGAATAAAACTGATGACTATTTATTTTTAATGCACATCATACTAAATCATCTTCCTACTCCATACCAATTAGGAAGAAACAAACGTTGTTGCTATAATTGATGGATAAGAATAGTGTGATCATTTCTTTAGTCAAACTTTTAATTACAAAAAATGTAAGGAAATAAAATAGAAAGGATCCGATTGCTTAAAAATTTACTGAGGAGGCAAAATCAAATCGAACAATAATGAAAGTTACATATTAAAGCAAAAATTAAATTTCATATTATGTTGCCTGCAGAACAACAAGAATTTGAGAAAAAAATAATAAAAGTACGTTTGTTCGTTTAAGCCGTAAGCGCGCCAAACACCTACGTACATACATATAAAAAATATTATCTTCCTTTTATTGCAGTCGGATAAAAATAACGAGACAGTCTATAAAAGCACAAGAAGCTTGGTAATTCTACAAGTGGTAAGACAAGTGGAAAGCTGAAAGCAGTGCATGAGTGGACCATTTTACTTAACCGTGCTCGTGGCACCAGAAATTACATGTCGGGACGCTTTACGAAAACACTAAGCGAGTTCCACTTAAACTTCGTTAAAATGACAAAATTAAAAACTACTCAAGTGTAATAGTTATGTAGGTATCTTAATTTTATAAAAAAAAGTATCTTGCTTTTATTTGCAGTAAGTAGGATTTTACATTTTTTTTAGATAACTCTAAATGTAGAAAGTTTTTGCTGATAAACTTGTTACGCAAACGTAAAGCATTGTCTTGGAATTTATTTATCACATACGTGTTTATAGAGATCTAGTCAGATCTATACCACTATATCAGATCTATATGAAGTTGTAGTAGTAAAACAAGTAAGTGCATATACTCGTAAAATAAGATTGTAAGTGATCGCTGTTGTGAACGTTAGTAATCAAACCAAAGAGGAGTCCACTCAAATCGGTCGCTCCGGTCGCGAAACTAACGTATTTTATACGACTATTGTATGGCTTAGAATTTAAGTGAAACCGTTTATCTCGTTTTTGTAAAATCATAACGTAGCAAGGTATGTTTGTCACTTAATATAATTCTAATACAGAGAGACAACGCACAACTTTCTGGCAGGTATAAAATATAAATTTGCAGAGTGCTTACGTAATGCAGGTAAGCACTGAGAAAATTCTGAGAATCAGTCCTGGAAGAGGACTGAAAAAACATGAAAGATTGTTTAATAAACTATTGAAGTTATAAACATAACGTAGATGAGTACTAAGAACAATGATTTTATTATAATATTGTTAGTTAGTTATTCTCACAATAGATTTTTCATAAGAAATCCCTTAAGAATAAGTGGGAAACGAAAGCATAGCTTATTATAGAAATAAAGCAAAGCGCTTTTTTTTAAACCATCTATAGATGTCGAGAGGAAGAGGTTACAATTTTCCTAGTTCCATTTGGGTATCACCGTTTCATCTTTATTTGCCTTACAACAATATTCCAACTTAAGGGCAGTGACGCATTGATGGTGACCTCAGACAGGACTTAAATTCTACTTGGGGTTGATTCCTGACCTTTAAGTAGACTACATATTCGTTTTTACGTCCATATTGCAAAAAATATTCTAGTAAATTTCAAACACAGAAATTGTAATCAGTTTAGCTGAGGAGTAAACCTTACATCACTTACACAGGTTATTCTAAAATAAAGTTACATTTACCATTTTGCTGCTCAATCACTAGTCAATTGAGCGCCTTCACGCGTCAAAAGGCTTTCGTCGGCGCAACCTCAATAAGGGTGTTGAAGGGTCGAGCTACCCTCTGTGGTGCTCGGCGTTGATTACCCTTTGCGGTGCGTTCAAGGGTATGTAGCATTTATCAAGGCTTCCTCATATAATTGCCTAGGTGGGTACTGCGTAATTGTTCTATGGTATGTGTCGGTACAGTATCGGTTTTAGTTACAATTATATAATTTATCGCTATTAATTACGCTTTCTACTTTCATCTAACTTCGTCTTCCTAAAAAGCGACGGCCCTGAATTTGCTACCTCGCAGTTGCCCGAAGCTTTTTTAAGGTAAAATCCTATCGAATAGAAAATACGCGAATACGCGAATACTGGGAGTATTCGCTGTATTTTCTTAAAACACCATATTTCGAAGACATCGATTCGCAGACGTTCTGCGATTTTCTATATTGATAACTCCACACTATTCCGTTTGCATGCCATGGGTAATAAAAAGCCCTAGTTCTGCCTCACGATATCATGTTCCGCTGTGACATAGCCAAGTGTTTCGCAAATAGTCTAAGATTGAGTGTGAAGTAAATTAAATTTTAATTCGGCAACTATATGATGCATATTTTATACTCAGCAATTTGGACTCGATAGATTGATATAAAACGTTTTTCAATATATTTCTCTTCATTTCTATCTATATTCCGTTACTTTAAGTCTATCAAAGTCGTCGTAAACGCGAATGCTTCGTAATAACAAACTTGTTAATTGATGTATCTCATTGGGAACTCGCACAACGTAGGTACGTAACATTGAAAGTTTCGAAGTAATTAATTGTACATGTGTCTTTATACCCGTGTATAGTGCCAGTAGTATGTAGGTAATAGTTACATTAAATTAGGACAAAACTATTTTCTATTTTGCGAACTCGTATATGATGATTCTGAAGAGTATTAATTAACAATTAATAATTGTAGAATTATACACCGATGATGTCCTATTTCATAGGAAACATGGTCGTATGCATGGTGTATACCGTCATTTACTTTGTCAACCTGTTACCGTTCCGCTGCTGAACACGAGCCGTCTCTTAGAGTACGAGGCGTTTAAACTATAGTCCACCGCGGTGGTCAAGTGCGAATTGATAAACTTTACTTTCTTACACACCTTCAAGAATACGTTTTCACGAACATTCGAGGCCTGCAGGTTATAATATTTTCCTTCCGCGTTTTAGGTAAGTGATAATTAATTTCTAATACGCACATAAGTTTCAAAAATCTTAGTCGCGTGCATAGGATTTGAACCCCGAATCATACGATCGAGAGGCAGAGTTTCTAACTGCTAAGTCATCAACTCTTTTCTATTGTAATTTTATGTATAATGTTATTATTTGTATGCGCATTTCCCACTTGAGGGAAAGGAGTATGTTTAATCCTTGTCAACTTGTAGGTGGGTAGTTGTAAAAATTCCGCCAAAGTAGTGTTTTAAGGTCCCTTCTCGCAACCAGTCGTTGTCTTGCGCTTAGCAAGTCCGTACAAACCTTCTGTTTATACCCTTTCATTGCTGTTAGTTACATGGACTAGCGTGCTACGCGTATGACCAGTAAAGTGCATTGATACTACTCCTTGGGACGACGAAGCCGTGCCTGCTTCGTTCAATCCTGTGAAAATGCTGTATATCACCCCTGACACCATTCAAGTTGCTCGACTTGAAGGACAAGTGGTTTTATTTACTCATCCGGGACGAGTATTGTGACAAACTTTTATACTACCATAAAAATACAGTTCACTATATCGGTAGGTAAGCGTATAAGACCTATGTGTACTGCACACGATGCATGCTGCGGCGTTTAAAATACACAATACCACAATACCATCTATCACCCCTTCCTAAGATTTGATCCTTACAAGTGACGCTAACCACAGAAATACAGGCTGTGTATTATTTTGAAAATTAACTCGTTGATTTTTTTAAATTCTGCTTAGTAATGCTTTTGTGACTTGTTCGCGTTTATTTATATTAAGCTATCTTTATTTATATTAAGCGGAGATCAAAACAACTACAAACTACACAGTACGAAAAAATCATCCCGTATATCGTTATAGATGTTAATTGTATACCGTGTATAACAAAGTAACTCATCAAATTAACTATAATAGAATCGTGTATTCAATAATATGACAGTTAATTCCTTGTGTTCCGGTAACCAGAATTAATGTCTGATTGAATTATTCGTACTGTAATTAAAGCGATGCTTGAGGTTACTTGATTGAAACTGACCACGCTGTGTTCCTGTTAAGTCAACAATTTAGCTGGTTATCATACTAGTATGATATAGAGAGTTATCCCTTTGACTCTTGGCCATGCTTTAACCTATATTAATTTGAATTTCTGTTTAGACTTTGGACGATTGCGTACCCGCCTTTATGTGCACAAAGTCATTTTAGTTTCCTGTGTCCGCGTCAGTCACAACAGAGCGTATCCTAGTGCTATGACTTACGGAAGCATCAGGTATCAAAAGCCAAAACGTCAAAGCGTCAGCTTCTCATTATGCGCTATTCATATCAAAGCTATCGTATAAGTAAAGGGAATAGAGAATTCTTGATATTACATCAATGAAGAAAACTGTTTAAAGATCAATCGGGATTAACAATGTAGTAGCGTAGCTTTAGTGACGTCAGAGGGCGTGACGTGATAGTGTAAAATTTTAAATTAGAAAGCGCTTCTTTACTATAAGATTGAAATAGCAAACTAGCAGACATGCCACCTGCTGGAAACTAGTCACTTTCGTCCGTAGCTATCTTTAACTAACGTCACATAGAACAGGGGTTCTACCTCAAGTTAATAACATCTTCGTTGCCACTAACTGATTGGCTAAAGATCGAGTCGTTTTGAGACCTTACATCATCTATCGAGCTATCTGATGAAACAATTCACGTAGACTAACGGAATAAAGACTAAATTTTATCATTCTTTAATCAATAACAGCAAATTATAACGAAGCAGAAAAACATTTTTGTTACAGTCCAATTTAATGGCAACAACGTGATTTAGATACCAATTTAAGATAATAAAATTAATGTTCCGCCTAAGGTCTCCTCACATCTGCTCTGCATCTGTTTTTGTGCGAAAATATTGTAAACATTTAATTTCATATAACCCAACCAACCAAATGATCGGTTACTGAAGCAGACTGATTTTAAGTGAACGGAGTTTTTATATTTTATTGTAGTGTTTATTGTACTATGATTATGTTTGAAAGGTGCATTCGTCAGCAGATTTTAGTCCACTCCTGGACGCAGGTTTTCCCTAAAATTGACACCATTACAATGGGTCCTATGGCTTTTAAACCAACTGTGTCCTGTTGCCGTCACCAGCTCATTTTTTGCCTTTGGTCGAGCATCGTTGTCAGTGATCTGATTGAATTGTTCCGCTTTTACCTTGACGTGGTCGCCACTTCAAAGGAAGGTTCTACAGAAATGGTTCTACAGAACTATTTGAAAAGCAATTGCTGCTTCATCCTACTATTTCTGAGAGCACCGTCGATACGCTTACTTTTACGTACATGCACAAACACTTGTTTGGATATGCTATAAATGTATATGACATATTTAGATCAAAAAGAATATTGTATCAGTATGATAAATTCTATTGGCCAAGCATTTAGCATATTTGCGTACTCAAATTTATTTAATCTTATTTCCAGTGTGAAAGCTCCTTAACTGATTTTTTCACAATTAGACTAAGGTCAGACAACTCAGAACTTAATTAAGCAAAGCGATAGCCACAGTCAGGGGTCGAAAAATTGAAATTGTGCTGATGTAGCGTGGAAATCTCATTTTTGTTCAATTATCTCAGGCGGACCTGTTTCGTAATGTTCATTAATTATTTTAGTAGATATTATTTATTATGGTTTTATTATTACGCTTCTATCGGATTAAAATAATTGCGCAAACGCCTGTGTAAACTTTAACGTTATTATTATGACATTGTTATAAATCTAGAAATTAATTGTGGTGTATCCGTTTCTATTTCTGGCTTATAACATTATATGAGTAGTTAGCGCTGTTGTTCTGGTTTGCAAGATATATTATGGCAGAGACTTATATAACGTTCTAATTTATTATTCTAATAACACATCCGTAACTAAACTCACTTATGAATTCTATTTAGAGTTTTTAGGGTGGTCTGTATGCTCGTTTGCTACTTCAATTTTTTGCATTTTAGAAGCGGCAAACGAGCTTTAAGTCACATAATAAAATCAAAATCTAAATATTTTATTCAAAATAGATCCTTTACAGAATTGTCTTTGAACGTGAAGAATATACCACCACTTCACAAGGTGTTTTGTTATGGAAAAGCGGCGAAAGAAACTCCGTAAGTAGGTACGTTTACCTTACCACATTTTACAAACAAAAATTTCGCGTCACATATCACTGCTGTTATAAGACAGAAAAAGGGGTGACGGCGGTGCCCACGGACTGGAACTATAAAGTGTTCTACCACCTTCAAACTATTTTAATGTTGTGAAATAAATACGGATAAATAAATAAATACGGACTGACAATCATACGTTATTTCTTACTTACTTTCATTTTTCTTACTTATAAGAGTACGTAGAAACGACTAAAATTAAACTCTCCAGTGAATTGAGTAATTAAGAGATGACAATTACGTGTGGTTGTAATTACGAAGCTCCGTTGAGATGTGATACTAAAATCTAATTCAGTACCAGTTTCTATCTGATTGTGGTATTTTTGTTTCGTTCTATGAAATGTTATTTTGAATAATATGTTACAAGCAAACTTATTAATAATAAATAATAGTTAGAACTTTCAATGTGGTGGTAGATGGTTCAACCCTTTGTAGTTCGACTTCGGCTGCACCACCATTGCATTTGCGGTCGACCTCTGTTAACGAGTTGGCCCATACATTCTCTTAGCAGCGCCCCTCTGCGGAGCGTATCGGAACTAAAGATTTTGCTAAAAGTATGGGCCAAGTTACCGACGATCGAGTCGCTAAACATAAAAAACTCATACTAAGTGTACAGATGAGAAGCTACGCTAATATTTAGAGTGTTTTGACTATCTGTAATAACTGGATAGAATTTCTTAAAACAACTCAAAAACCCGCGTGACGGAGTCATCACCATAATTATCGGTTTAATCGCAGAGTGTTTCTAGTTCAATACCCGGTAAGTCAGACATCTAAACAGCGAACATTTAAATTTTTATTTTGGGTCTGTATTATTATGTTATCCTCTTTGTATTGTAGTTTAATAATACAATAAAATGAATATACTACGTAAAATAAATACATAATCTGCAATTACGAGTTATGAGGTATTAAGTAAATCAAATTGTAAAATTATACTAGTGTTCTGATTTCGCGGTAATTGTGCCAGGATTACTCATAATAATTAAATATTTACGTTTTTGTATCGATAATGTAAATTTTACTCGCCCTTGCTGTACTATCCCATTGTTTCTATCATCCACACCCCTACCACCACACCTATTTTTGCCCAATAACACTAGTGTTAAGCGCCGTGTCTTCTGATCTGAAAGGTGAGGTAAAGGAGACATACTTATTGCATACGTAGACACTCCTGAATCAAGTGAAAATTAATTTGATACATACAAATAAATTTGAAAAAATCAGGAATGCAACCTTGGACCCCGCGATCAAAAGGCCGGGTTCTAACCACTAAGCTATCACTACTTCTTCGTGTCCATTACAGAATAAAATTAAGCTATTAATGGTCACTTATATATCCCGACCGCGCCAAACGCTTTACTTCATGGATCTTAAGATACACACAAGTCACGCGAATATATGCGCTTCATAATTATGTAAACACACGTTACTATCTCCGCCACCATACGCAACTCACACATAAGCTTAGCTTTACTTACCTGACACACACTTCGTAAAGTATACGTCAACGTACCATGATAATTACCGGGACGCATCTGAGAGTCGTTAAGCTACGAAAGTGAGATAAGTGGCACTAATCTTGTGTGTGACCTCGGAGACGCAGCGTTTTCCACATTTGTTTGCAGAATAACGAAAGTAGTAGAGATATTTGAAATAATTATTTTAAAAGTAATAATTCACTGAAGTTGATTTAGTAGATTCTATACGACGTAGCGGTATTAATATCAATGTTAAGAGTAGATGTGCGCTGGCTAAAAGTGTATAATAAACGCCTTACGAAGCAATCACATACTCTTTATGGGTAGCAAGAGTAACTTACTTACTAACTTAAAATAGGGCTTCTATTCTATTTGGTGTTGATTTAGATATCCGTGGGTTGTAGCGGCCACTTGCCATTAGGTAGACTAAGGGCAATACACGATCGTAGGCTACTTGTTAAAATATAACGCAATCAACGAAGATCAAAAGTGCCATATTTTTAATGAGCTTATAAAACGAATACCGCTGTTTAAACTACACTAAAACTTTTTTAATCTCATAAAACTTAGTAGTAAAAGCACTAGCTATTAGTCTAGTAAACACCAGCCTACCAACGTTACTAATTTTGTTTAAATAAAGTTAGCGGTTAAAGTAACCAATACGTTCAAGATTTATACAAATGAGTGTAAGATTCAAAGGAGAGACACGCAAATTAATCCCCGCAGTGACACGGTAATGATGTTACGGAAGAAATTGTCGGCCATTTTGAGGGATCTCGAACAGAAGGGAGCAATCTTCGACCTTGTCACTTCACAGATTGATGAGCCCGAGCCAAGGGTGGCTAATATCGTAATTTTAATAGGAAACTGTGTAGAGTCTTTCATAAAGTATAATTATCCGACTAGGTAATATCTTATGTTAAATATCTTAAGACGATTTCACGTGCGTGTCTTTTTGCATAATGACTCCATGGTTTTGTAAACCATGTACCTAATATCAAAACCACAAACAAGTATATGTCACTGATTAAAACGTTCGAAGGGATTCCAAAATAGAATATATTTATATTAACGACTTGTAAATTAATACAACTTTATCCATTCATTTATAACACATCTTTTGCAAAAGAAATTGTAAAATTCAGATTACACTTCATAATTCATCATTAGTGGTCTCACACCGTCGTTAACACCAGGAAAGGTATGGTGACGGTGTGGTGTACACGTCACCTAAGCGGAGCCCGACGGGGCAATGCGCTCAGAGGACTCCGGTTGCGTTCTCACGGAGATCCCCGAGTCCTCTACGTAGCACTGAGGACGGCCACCGGGGGAGTTTTAGTGGGTAAAAATCCCACATAACTCTGAGTCGCTCCCACGGCACCGGGTACCTTTTGAAGGTTTCCTCTTCGAAAACAATAAAAAAGGCTATCACTGCACTAAGAAATAATTATTAAGTAATAAAGAATATGAATAAGGTGTTCTTATAAAT
>DWRA01002933.1:0-12921 GCA_018250295.1 Spathilepia clonius
ATTCACAACACCGAGACCCAGAACAGAAATCTAAATTCATCATTTAGATATTTGTCTGACCGGGGATCGAACCCGGAGCCCACTGCGTGTCACACCAGTATGGTGACCGCTCCGCCACGTGGGTTGCGGGTGTTCCGAAGATTAGCTCAAACAAACAGACAGACAAAAATCTTAATTATTGTTATTTAATATAAGTATCGTATATATTTTCATATGCATCTAGTAAAAAGCTGTTTTTTTTATATAAGAATGAGACACCTCCATTTTATTTAACTGTATAAATTACGATTGACATTACCGCAATACATATGATATTAAGAATTGCCGCTGGTAGCCACCCATTCAAAGAAAACTTACATTTATGACACCGTTTCAGCTCTAATTACAGGTGGTAGATGACTTCAAAGTTTCAATATGTTATCTAAACGGTATAATATATTTCTACATTACAGTACCGAGGTTACACTAATGTATTCTAGCTGGAAAAGTAATTGCAATCCTTGATACCCTAACGCTATGGCTATGTCATGGCTTCCTCTTCAAACTTCAGGAATCCTGGAACATACTACATCGCGTTGTTTCGATGCGGCTTGTTGGAGTTAATGGATATGGTGATTTTAAACTGTCGTCAACCCATTACTGTCCCACTGCTGGGCACGGTTCATCTCAGTGTGAGAAGTGAGCGAGAGTAGGTATCGGCAATCCATTATTCTCCTACTACTGCGCAAGGGTCCTCTTAGAGCAAGAAGGGTTTAGGCTATAATCCACCGCGCTGACCAAGTGCGTATTAGTAGACTTCACACACTTTTGAGAACTTTTTTAAAGATCCCTCAGAAGTGTAGGTTTCCTCCCGACGTTTTATCTCATTGTTAATGCAGATGATAATTGATTTTCAATACACACATGATTTTGAAAACTAGAGGTCATGTCTGGGATGACGATTCCGAGGGCCGAATCCCAAGCACTCCTCTAATTTTTCAAACTTATCCGCGTATGAAAATATAAGAAAAACATCGCCTACCGCCTGAAAGTTCTTTAAAAAAAGCTCTCAATTATGTGTAAAGACTACCAATGCGCACGTAGCCAGCGCGGTGGATTATAGCCTAAACCTTTGCGCAGTAGTAAAAAATAAAATATTCCATAATTTAATATTATTTGCGATGTGTAGGCGCCACAATGCTTTAAGCGGTTCAAAACGCTTACGCAAAGGGCACATACTTTGACATAGGGAGATTTATAATGTCAAGTGATATATCTTTAATAGAATGGATTGTCCTTCGGTTTGCCGGAACGGAAAACAACTCGAAGCAATTAATCAGATGTATTAGATTTTACGATAACAGTTAATCAAAGATGAACAGCCAATACCAATAAATTTAGCAATCTATTTAATTTTGTAACAGGTTATGATGTAAAATGATATTAATATTTTAATAAGTCTATGACTACATCCTGGTACCCATCAAATAGTAAAGCATTATATTTCGTCACCAAATTACGATTCTATTTATATACGATTCTTATTGAAACATTATTATTATTCTTATATTAAGGTAGATATTATGTAAAAGTATATTTCAAATAAAACTTAGTGTCCTATAAGTTCAGTAAGTTTATAAATAAATACTAACTTTTAAGAAAGTGAAACAATTATAATAATATACGAAATATCACTTTATTTCTATATTGTAATGAAAATAATTAAAAAAAAAAATTTGAAATTATAGATAGGTATGTAGTGCATGACTTTTGCTTCGGAAATATCATTTACATATTTTAATAACAATAAATTTGTTAAAAATAAAATTATTAGGTACCCCAAATACCTGTAATATTATTAGCCACATTTGTCAACTATCTTTTGTATTTTGTTTACAAATATAATTTTAAATTGATACATGTTCTTTTTAAATGTTTTGTGACCCTTAAGGGTATAAACATATGTTTGGCAACATAATCTTACGAAATCAGTCATCTACAGGAACACGTACAAACTCTTTCACAATTCCCTACACTAGGAGAGGTCCTTATCAAGCAATGAACATCTTAATATTGCTCGATGATATACAACAGGCGTTGGTATAAAACCAAATAAAATATCGGAAAGTACTGACTATTTACTTTTATTTTGACTTGCACATAAACGTTCGAAATTATTGCAACAGCACGTATCTTACATATCACATTTTATTTATTTAGTATCGTAAAAGTAATACAATATTTTAATATCATTAAAATATTATTTTATATCATTAATATTTACTTAATATTGAGATGTAAAGGATGTTGTATCTACGCGGTGAGATTCTTATTTTGAAAATATATGACTATTTATGCGTTCTTGACGTATCTGGCGGTGTACTCCAAGGCGCGGGCGATCTGTGCTGGGATTGGGGGTGGTACGGGGAGAGCGTCACTCTGAAATACAAAATACGTAGTTAAATACACCTGCTTTACATTATTTTCTTGTTTTATGAAAGTACAAATAATACTTTAAATGAAACAACATTTTTTTTATATATGACTGAAATTGCAAACGAGCATGCAGTCAACCTGATGGTAAGTGACAACCGCCGACCATGGACATTTGTAATGTACCCCAATACCTGATGGTAAGTGGCAATTGTCGACCATCGACATTTGTAATCCAGATAAGACTAGAATTCACGAGATCGACCACAGCTGTGTTGCTACCACTGAGGACTAAGTTGGAATGCCTCGGATAAATACACACCCTTCAAACCAGAAGATAGCAGCGCTTAACTTTGTAGTTATTAGTCTGAAATAGGTGAAGCGATGGTGAAGCGATGGCGAAGCCGAAGCCGAACCACAGAGGGTTCTACACCCTCCGTACTTATTTAACTTTACTATAGCTTGAAATATGTATAGTAAGTTAAGAAAATAGCTTTCTATTGTTTTATTTATTGCCTTTTAGAATCAATTACCACATTAATATTTAAGGTGGTAAAACTCTTTGTAGTCTTTTGCCGAAGGTACCACCGCTACACCTGCTTGTGATTTATGACAATAGTGCTAAGCGCTGCTGTTTTCTGGTTTCATTGTTGTAGTAAAGCAGAAATACTTATTTGAGACGATCCAACTTAGTCCTCAGCGGTAGCAACGCATCTATGACTGTCCTAAGGATTATTAGTGTAGTTAGGGATCTATGACGGTCTTAGGGATTCTAATGTGAACAGGGGTCGATTACAGATGTAAATGGACAGCAATTCCCACTTATCATCACATGAATTGTATGCTCCTTTGCTAGTTTCATTCCTTAAAAAAGAATTAATGTTTTTAACGTTCAATTGTAGTAAATTGCACTTTAAAAATACTGATTCTCAAAAATAATAAAATAAAAAAGTGTCTTTTAAACGTCCAATTTTAGTAAAATGAGCGTTAAAAACACTAATTCTTAAAAATAATAAAATAAAAAAATTATTTGCGTTTTTAACGTTCAATTTTATTAAATTGAACGTTTAAAACACCAATTATTTTGCGTAATAGGTTACGCATTATTTACTAACGTGTGACTTAACTTGAATTTTACATTATTTTAGACAAAGCCTTACCTGGGGCTGGTATCCGTTCTCGTCAGCGACGTAGGTAACAGCGATGGTCTTTCCTTCAGGGGAGATCCAGGAGAAAGATCCCTGAGCAACATCGGGAACTACGGGTGGGTTGCCACCCAAGTTGCGGGGAGTACCTTGTTGTTGTGCAGCGATGCCGTTGTTGGTCTCATAGCTGTCAGAAACATAAGATTATTAATTTCAGTATATGAACAAACTTTAAACATTGTTTATAGTATAAGCAGCAACTTCATATGTCAAACTCAGTCTCTCATTGGGTGCCGAGGTTCAAACCCCAGGAACGCCCAATTTTTCAAAGATATTTGTGTATTAGAAATTTGTTGTAACAATCCACACACGATAGATGTTTAAAAAAGTTCTAATGAGTGTGTAAAGTCTACCAACTCGCACTTTCCAGAAAGGTGTCCTATGGCTTAAACCCTACATACCCTGAGTAGTTCCTGTCCCAGCAGTAGGATGCTGATGTGTTGACGACTACGACGAGACATTATTTATTATTTAAAACAAGTGCAATTAATGAACTTACTAGTAGTTGTAGCTGCCGTCGGCGTTGATGTCGTATCCAGACTTGAGGGTTTCAGCTGAGCGAGCATCAGCGGCTACTCTGGCAACTGTGAGAGGCACGACCGGCGCAGGGACGGCGGGGACAACGGGCACGAAGGGAACAACTGGCACGGGGGCGGGAGTGACCACTGGCACAGGGGTAGCCGACACTGATGCGGTAGCCTTGGCGACAACAGGCCTTGGTGGGAAGGTAGTTGGGGAAACGTAGTTCTGGTACTTGTTGAAGGGCTGGTAGCGGTTGTACTGGCCTTGATTGTACTGGCCTTGGTTGTACTGATTTTGGGTGTACTGGCCTTGGTACCGGCCGGGGTTGTACCTGCCGAAGTTTCCGAATTGGGCGTTGGCAACCGCCAACACGCAGGCCAAAATTGCAACCTGTATCCACAAAAATATGTCAAATTATTCACCAATATTCACATGAAATTCTAAAATTCACTATTACTCATAATACTTTTAAAATAATTTTAATTTTATGCTTAAATTAATTTTACTTACGGCGAATCTCATTTTAAATTTTTTAAGATTGCCTAGCTTGGTTGAACTAGTTTGAATGCGGGTAAAAAATCCGCGCAGGCTTTTATAACGCTCCTAGAACCACCCACATTGGGCGGCGAATTGCAATAACATTTAAATAATTTGCTACGAGAGTAAAGAATTATTTAAAATATCACTTGGCCTATCCGTATTAGTAATAAAATTTCATAAGGTCATAACAATGTAGGATCATTACAGGTCGCACTTTTCATACACTTTGTGTTAAAGGTCTCAAATCTATTTTTATTTTATTGTATCACTTCATTAACTTCGCGGATCTCTTTGACGTAGAAGCTTTAATTAATGTCGTAATATTTAATTTAGTATCTGATTTGTTTAATAGTTGTAATGTCAATAATATATCGCAAGTTTTTAAAAAATTCTCGTAGTTGTTTTAATGTTAATATCTAGAAGAAAAAATGCAAAATTCTATTTTTTTATTCAGCTAATATTTCTGATTACATTAATTTTGAAAAATATACCTCGTAAATAATTTCTTTATTCGTATTCTTTTTAATATTTAAAGAATAATAAAAATAAAGATATTATTTTAAAATTATTTGTTCAAATTAAATTGAGTAAGGCGACTATAAAGTATATTTAGGTAAAAATGCTTATTTATTTAAGTATAAAGAATGTGTTGTACGTGTAAATATATATATTAAGGCGCACAAACATAATTATGATTCAGCTGGTAATTCTCTGACTTAATTAGTAAAATATCAAATAAAGTAAAACACGTGTTTACCTAGTTTTACATCAGAGAAAATAAAAAGGAGACTAATTATAAAACAAATAGTACCTGTTTTGTGTACATCAAATAAGACGCCAACGACAATAGGCCAACGCCTATAATTAATATGTAATTACTGTTCGAGCTCAAATGAGCTTGTGTAGATACGCAAGTACTATAAAAATATTTATACAAAATATGTTTATCACCTAAACCAATTAGTTTTATAACCAGTGAACTCATAAAACACTACTATTCATAGTTTTAGTTTGAATTGGATTTAGTTTGCAACATCTTGTTAAAAATACATATTCATAAAAATCTAGATGCGTCTTCGATATAAAGAAGAATATGATATTTCGGCTTCAGTTGTATTCTTTAATATTCTTTAATCAGAACAGTGAAAAAGTTAAATTTGACCGTTCCAATATAACTAAATATGTAGGTGCTTAAATCTAAATGTTTTTTTTTCGTTAATTTTAAATGTCTCCAGGGATTCGTTGAATACACAAATTGAATACGCATTTAAATTTTGTACAAATTAAAAACATTTTTGGCCGGTCATATTTCTGATATTTTTATCTTGGAACATCAAAAGCACCTAAAGAGCCATTGTTAATAGATTTTACAATAAAGTTAAGTAGAACTTAAATGAAATTATATAGTCAATAGTTTAGCATTTTAATAGACTCTCCACTTGACGAATCAACTGACTTCCTGCAATATACTGCACTCATTAACACGTAAATTAATATCAACGATTTATATTTAATACACACGAAGTGTGACTGTAGTGTTATATTTTGATCATTTCTATCTTACAACTGCTTATCAAAGTATTTATTAAAATAGAAGTGTTATAAACAGTAGGTTGTGATTTATGATATACTCAAAGTAAAGACCAGTAGTCTTTTTAGCAGGTTTAGTTTAGGTACGCCCACGTTGGAAAATTTTTCGACACAATTAAACCGTAGAGTCACAGTGGCTCACGTAACCACTTAATTTAACATATTTTATATTTATATAACACATAAGTAGCAGTAAATTTTCATGTTATAGAATCTAATATCTTTAAACAAGCAATTCTTGTATAGTGGCGCTCAAATAGGACACAATTTACGCGGTAATCCACCTCAATGTAAGTTGAGCGCCGACTTCAGAACTAAGCACTAAATTATTAATTATAATTTAAAGAAATGTTTAAATTATTTTTTGCTTTATTTGTAACATGAAAGTCGGTATTATTTTTTTGTTAATTTTAGTACACCGAGCAAATCTCGGTCATCCAGGTACTAAATACAAATACGTGGAAAGCTTCAAGCCACACATAGTTATTATAATCAACATGGGTTGATGAAGTACCCTATTTATGAATAGCACAATCCTCTAGTGTTTTTTGTAGTATAAATATAGCAAAGAAGCTGGCCACCCAAGTATTAGTGATTGTCGCCAAAGGCATTTGTACTAAACCCCAGATTAGATTAGAGTCCCATTTAAGGTCGGCCATAAATACGTTGCTACCTCTCGGACTGCGTTGGAATGTGTCGGATGAGCATGTTTTTCTCACCACACTCTTCAAACTAGAATGAAGCAGCGCTCAACACCACTGTTATTAAACTGAAACAGATGAGGAGAAGTGCTTCTGAAGTCTAATCAAAAAAGATTCTACCTTCAGAAGTCAGTGTAAAGGACTGAATCATAATGAATCACGCTGATCAAATGCTCAACTTAGGCCTTCCATGTGAAATGTTACACAGGGTTCTATTCATTATTGTTCCCAAGTGTCGAAACACTAAATATACAGCATGAATATCAGAATTTTGCTTTTATTCTTGTATCTCCAGGGATATGCAAAATCACAAGGTAAAGGACATAGACCTATCGAGATTTAAGTTGCAGTAACCGTGCCCACTCGCGGTACTGCGATGTACATCTAAACACTGAGCTGATGTTAAAAAATTAAACTTTTGACAATTCGGTATCCTCAAGATATTTTCCAATGGCTCCACAGGGTGAATGGTACATATATGATTTTAGACTTATATTATCGCGGAATTGATACTGATGAATTAATTGATATTGATGAATTGTTCCGCCGTGACCACGATCCATGCAACTGGATCTAAATATTTGCAATTAAGAAATCAAAACATCGTATCGTGAGTACCCGTTACATAACAAAATGAATAGTACATGACTTTGGAATATCAGAAGCGCGGGCTTCGAACCTAGTCGTCAAGAAATTATCAACCCAAGAAATTATCTACTAGGTAGGGTTATTTTATCATGTCATCATTATCCTCATGAATCATCCGGGTTCGTCGCATAAAGTAGGTATAATCCAAAAATAATACAATAAACGTATACGGAGTTTTAGGTCCAGACAAAGAGACCCAAATCACCTCGGGCTATAGTTCCAATACACCGCCATGACCACAACAATGACATATGGGTCTGTTATTATTAAATAAGCTAAAATTGTTTATTATCAACTAGGTGTGCTCCGCGGTTTCACCCGCGTTTAAGAAAATATTACATGGCATACATATAACCGAAATTTCATACATTCAATACTTTTAATAAAATGGGACGATAAACTTAATGGGTTTAAATTTTTCCCGCGAAACCCTAATACATTTTTTAATATTAAATTAGTTTAAATTACTTCTTATAATATATGCCAGTGAATGTTCAGCCATTTCAAAGATCAGCTGAAACAAACAAACAAACAAAAATCGTAATATTTTTTTTGTTGTAAGCACCATATCTACTTTAATATGCATTTAGTAAAAGCTCATATTTTGATATACACACAGACACTCTAATATTATTTATTTATATATATTAAAATGTGTATGATGAATGCCACAAACCCATGAACGCCATTAGAAAACTTAAGCGATCGAACCAGTTTTTTTGTAACTTGGGCGGAGTCAGAGAGTATCTAGTAACTAGAAATGTTTAACATCACAAAAAACATCAAACTTTAATTTATTCTTTAACGCGTGAACATAATTTTATATATATATGTACATAATAATGTGTTCAGATGTAAATTTGTAGTACCGGATTGCACATAACGAATATTTATTACTGTCGGTTCAATCTTCTTTTTCTTTACACTAGCAATCCTATATTTTTTAAGTTAGTGGCAAACACACTTCACTACTTTAAAGTCACCTTGACGATTACTAAAACTGCCACACCTATTTCAGACTTACGATAATATTAACCTCTGCTGTATTACGGTCTCAAGGGTGTGGTAAGGGAGGACTTGTACATGGCGTCCCAACTTAGTCCTGAAGAATAGCGTTATTGTGGCTGATCTCAGATAGGGTTCTAATGTTATCTGGGGTTGATTATAGATATTCCGAACTATTCATAGTATAAAAAATATTGTAAGTGACAATTTGTAAGTGCCTCTTTTAGCCTGTACAAAATAAATCCGTTTTAGTTCATTTCATTTCGATTCGTTTCATTTCGTTTTGTTTGCTTTTGTTTCATTTCATTTCATTTCCATCGAAAGCAATTACCACTTAACATCAGGTAGATTTCTATAAGTGCCCGTCTAGATGAAGCTTTGTGCTACTTATATAAACAAAAAAGAGTTTATACATCGCTACTTTTCTTCAATAACGTGTTATCTTAAAATACACAATATTACAGTAGAGCATTTTTAAAAATTCAAAAAACATTTTACTTAATTGTGTATCTTATGATTTGAGATAACTTAGGTGTTAAAGTTTGTACGTAATCTAAAATAAAGGTAAAAAAATACACAATTAATTAAAATAATTTTTGAAACTTTAAAAAATGCTCTACTCTAAAATTGTATTTTTAATATAACACACTATGGAAGCAAAGAAGCGACATGAAGTCATAGTCGCAAATAATCTTCGCGAGTTATTATTTCAATATGAGAGCTAAGGAGACAAGACTGTCTTTCTCATTATATTAATTATTGCTAAAACGATTACTTATTTAATAAAATATAAAACACGGTTCCATTATTCTTTATTATTAATGCGAATCATTTCGTTAATTTACACCAACTTGTACATTTTAATCACGTCTGCTTGGCGCTACGCATGACTCATTCTTTGCTACGAAAATAATTATACCGGTAAGTAACAATACTGCGTGTAATTGATCGCTACAGACACGTAGGTAATTTAATAGGACATACTTTTTAGCTACGTCGTAGTACTTAAACATCGTTACTCAAAGTAGAAGGTAACGAAGGTAGATTTTTAATGATATTGAAGTATCAACCGAGCAATCCAGCTGACGGTAAGTAGCTACTGCCGTCAAAGACATCTGTAATCAATCCTAGGTAGACTAGAGTCCTGTCTGAGATAGACCACAGATACGTGGCTACCCCTGAGAACTACCCCTTCTCGCTCGGAAAGGAGATCTGTGCCCAGCAGTGTGACAATCATGCATAACGCTTTTCGTGGTAACATATCTAAAATTCTCAATTGAAAATTCTGTAATGCAAAGTATTCCGGGATCAAAGCTCGGCAAGGCTGTTTTTATTTTATGTTAAAGATGTATCAACTGAGCATGCAGTCCAGCTGATGGTAAGTGGCTACTGCCGTCTAAGGACATCTATAATCAATCCTAGATAGACTAGAGTCCTGCCTGAGGTAGACCACAGATGTGTTGCTACCCCTGAGAACTAAGTTTGAACGTCTCGGATAATTATGTCTCTCGTATCACACTCTTCAAACCAGAACATAACACTGTTGCTATTAACAGAAATATGCAACGGTGATGCTGTCGGAGTCGAACGATAAATGGCTCGAACCTTTAGTGTCTGTTCTATCATTACCAATTATATAACAAAATGGGAAATCAAATCTGAACTACATAATTAAATTTTTAATCATTTTACGCATACGTCTCGGATACGCCTCATTAATGGTAATAAATAAAACATAATTTCTACCGGTTTCCTAGCTATCTATATTGTGAGATCGAATTTATAGTTATAGAACAAACACCTCGCAGCCCCATAAAATTATGCTGGTTTACAAAAACGTTCACGTGTTATTGACCGTTTTGAAACATCGTTAATTTGATTTTCTGTTTGTGTGGTGAAATAAAGATAAGAGGGCTTTTATGTCTTAAGATTACTTATGCAATATTATGTATATTATATTTTGAAGTTGTTAAAGCTATTGTAGTTCTACTTCAGCAACAACCGAAACACCTGCTATTACCATTATTTATATTTCTACGCAATAAGAATAAAGTTAAGCGTTGCTGTATCCTATTTGAAATATGGAAGACTTATTGTAAGCGGTCCAATTTAGTCTTCAGAGGGAGCAACGTCAGAACTGTAATCTTATCTGGGGTTGATTACAAATGTCCATGGGCGGCGGTTACCATCAGGTAGACTACGTCCTCGTTTGCAACGTCTATTAAATATTAATATAAAATTCTAAATCTAAAAAAATGTTTTCATTTATAAAGTATTTTATTAATTAAAACAGCGAAAACGTAGAGTAAAGTATTAAGAGTTCTTAAGACATTCCTCATTCTGTTTGGAAAATATATATAGAGAAAATAAATCTAAATTATACAACAAATAATCGTAGAAAATTAAAGATTGTAAGAACTTTTTACTGGCTTCGTATTTTAGTTTAATGTAATTCGATTTTTTGCTTACAGAGTAATTTGAAATAGCTCGTCTCTAATAACACAGTAGCAAATTGTTAGTTAAACCGCAAATAATTTTATATCGTCTAAAAATAAAAATACATGCTTTTTTATATGATGGAGTAGCAATCGAGCATGCAGTCCACCTGATGATAAATGGCAACTGCCGCCCATAGACATTTATGATCCACCCCAGATACGACCAGAATCCCAACTGAAGTCGACCACAGATGCGTTGCTACCCCTAAGGACTAACTTGGAATGCCTCGTTAAGTTTATTTAAATTAACAACGATTACTATATTTAAATATACCATGTTAACTTATAAATATGTATTTGGTTTACAAAAATTGCATCGTCACTGGTGAATATCAAAGGCGTCATAAAAATATCTTCATTAAAAGAAACTTACAAGAAGTAACTAAAAAACGAACGATTACTATTTTTGATTAAACCCAACGAAATCAAGCGCGATCGCCTGTTTTATTAAAACTGTATATACCCATTTTTTTAAATGCGGTTGAAACCGCGGGGCTCGGCAAGTAATATAGTCTATACACATCTTTACTGCAATACTTACATCAAATTGGAGAGGTATGGTAGTTAAACCACAAAGGTAGACGACACTACCATTTGACAGCTATAATTATGACCGATGCATTCAATTTCAATGATTAACGATATAGCAAAATGAAAAAAGAAGATTACAGACTAAATACTTACAACTGAACATATACCTGCTTCTTTTTAGAAGTGGATAAAAAGAAATGAGCGTCTGATTCTTTTTATAATGTGTAAGTATGGAACTATTCATTTGCAAAAAGTTCTCTCCGACAAATAAATATATACATGGCTCATTTCGAAACAGATGTTTTGTTTACCTCTTTATTAATAACTGATATTTGTAGAGTAGTTTTACACTTGGTAGAGCTTGTACTCCCATCCCTGCCTAATAACAACAGTGTTAAGCGTTGCTATATTCCGATTTCAAAGATGTAATAAAGGAGACATATCTATCCGAGGCATTCCAACTTAGTCCTCGGTCGACCTGAACGACTACAAATGTCCGGGCGTCAGTGGCCACTTACCATCAGAGGAACTGCTCGTTTAGCTACTTCCATCTTATAAAACAAGAACTTTCGAAAACTATTTATATATTTAGAGTATTTTACAAATAAAATAAGTTAATGTAATTTGATCAGAATACTGAATCAATGCTAAGACATAACTAAAAGTTATCGACCTCAACTATTATTAAGTTGATCACTATAACTAGTAGTAAAAAGCGATAATTTACCAATCAATTTTAAAATTAATTTTATCCCATTCAAACTTTTGACAGCTACATGTAAGGTGTAATAAAATAGACAACAATAATAGCCCAGGCAAAAAATGCTTCTATACGTAAACTCGACCGTGAACCTTTTACGATGGTCACCGCCTGTTAGCCGAGTTTATTCCTGAGTACGATTAGGCGGAAATCTAAATTACATTAAATGTTATTTCTGGGTTTGGTACGTGGATTGTGTAAATAAATAAAGAAAGAAATAAATAAATACCCAAAACATACAAATCGCAGAATAAGAGAAATAGTTTAAGGATGTAACCATGCAACAGCAGTGATAGCAAAGTTTATACTCGGCCTCTCAACATCGTGATAAAACTTAGAAGTCTGAAAGTTGTTTAAAAAAGGTCTGTATGGTTTGCGAAGTCCAGCAATTCGCAATTGGTCAGTGCGGTGGACTTTGGATGTACCCCTCTCGCTGTGAAAGGAGATCTGTGCCCAGCAGTGTGACAATCATGCATAACGCTTTTCGTGGTAACATATCTGAGAATCTC
>DWRA01002934.1:0-12920 GCA_018250295.1 Spathilepia clonius
CCCCCGCCGCGCCGCCCGCCCCGGCCGCGCCGCCCGCCGCGCCGCCCTCCGCCTGCGCCGACGTCGCCTGCCCGCCGCGCTCGCACTGCAAGGACGGTACGTGCTCCTTCGCTCAATAAAAAATTACTTACTAAATAGTACACAATATTACGAGTCTCATATCTTCAAACTATCTTACCGATCACTTTAACTTTCACCATGGTTCCTTCGTTCGCATGAACGAGAGACATAAAATATAAACGACAAATATAAACGTTACATTAATACATTCTTCCTAACAGGCGTTTCTACCATGGTAGCCGGGGTGCTGGTCACCAAGCAAGTGGTGTGCGTGTGTGACGTCGGATATTACGGTAAAAATTTAGCGTATTCTGGGACGACATGCGTAGGTTAACGTATGATGTAACGTAATATTAATGCGGAGCGCGTGGCGGTGGGCGGTGCAGGCGCGCCGGGCCCCGCGCCCAACTGCTCGTCGGCGGAGGCGGCGTGCGACGCGGGCGTGTGCCTCAACGGCGGCAGCTGCGTGCGCAGCGGCGAGCGCGTGGACTGCAGCTGCGCGCCCGGCTACAAGGGTGAGCGACTTTAAACACGATCCTGCTCGTGTTAAGTGTGACTCGGCCGCTTATGAACTAACATACGAACGAACGTATTCCTTAAATATGGTGTGAAATATGTTAACGTGATATTTTTACAACCGCCGTTTATTTCCTTAGTGTGCTGCGAGGTGGACGGAGGGAGCAGTCACCGGATGTAGTTTAAGTCGCCAGCGCCAATTTTTATTTTACTTTTTGTTCGAGGTTCCAACTTCACGACTACTGTTAAGGTACTAGATGTGGCCTTGTGATCGACGTTCTCGCCTAAGATAGTGCCTGATCATTCCTTGTTTTGTTAGTGTTACGCGTATGGTGAATTTGTACTGTGATGATTTGTTGTTATTTTATCTGCCGCAATTCATATCAATTATGTGATCTTCTTGAATGCGTATGATTTATTATATATTAAATTCATAATATAGGTTATATACAATTTTATTCTAGCTTAGAACAAAATAATTATTCATTATATTAAACGAGATGACTTCATTTGTAATAATATATTTTCGTACACTTGAATTATACGCATTCTACTGTTTATAATAACTTCATTATATCATTGCCTTGTCAGAATTTTGATCGGCTTTGTCGGAGTTGCGATAGTGTTTCTAGTGTGTAGCGTTTACGATGTTGCTTATTGGTTGTAATGCCCGATACCGGCTGTGTCCCGTGTACTGCATGAGTAAGATGTTGATGTTCTCCGGCTGCTCTGTTCGTTTCAATCGTACCTTTCCTTCTTAAAAATTACTTATCTCTTAGCCTTTTTTCTTTAACGGTAGCATCTTTAAAATCCTAATCTGATGTAGGTACCCGTAAACTTTTGCATGATATTTTGAAATTTTATTACCGTCGGCTGAGTCGGTAGTGGATACATATTTTTTGTTTCGGAACATATAAGAAAATAAGTTTAAAACGTCTCGAACTACTATGTTTCCACTACGGCAACGTTCGCTCGCTTCGGCGTTTATGCGTTGTGGTCCGTCCGCAGGAGCGTACTGCGAGCTGGGCGCGGCCGGCAAGGCGCTGGCGGAGCTGCAGGCCGAGCGCTGCGCCGCCGCGCCGTGCCTGCACGCCGCCGCCTGCCGCGACCTCGTCAGTAGCGCCCCTGTGGTTGTGTCTAATATATGCGAGCCAAATATTTATGTGGTGGTTATGTGACTTTTTTTTTAAATTGCGACGTTTCAAATTGAAAGGTAGGGGAGCTGAAGGGAATGCCTGGTTATTTTTTTACGACGGGCGCGGCAAACGAGCATGCCGTCCACCCGATGGTGAGTGGCTCCTGCCGAATATCTGTAATCGACCCCCGGCCGTAGCGGGACTCCCGTCCTGCCACGGGTCGGCCCCAGATGCGTTTTTATTCCTAGTAACTAAGTTAGAACGCTTTGGATGAGTACGCATCCAAATATGTGGAGAAAGTACCATAATGCTATTGTTAGGCAGAAACAGATGTAGCGGTGGTGTCTCCGGAGTCGAACCACAAAGGCTTTTACCACCCTTAAATTGATTGATGTTATCCGTATAAACTCGAATTATAACATATTAAAAATGTCGAGCAAAAAATAAAGTGCGAGGAATAACGTGTGTCGCTGCAGCCGGGCGGATTCCGGTGCGAGTGCGAGGCGGGCTGGGCGGGCGCGCGCTGCGACGTGGCGGCCGAGCCCGAGTGCGGCGCCGCGCCCTGCGCCTGCCGCCCCGGGCTGGGCGGGCCCGCCTGCGACGTGCCGCTGGACTGCCGCGCCGCGCCCTGCCCGCACCGCCAGGTACGCCCTCGGCCCGCTTGAGGCACCCCGACCACACTCTCACTATGTTCTATTACGTGCATCTCTAGAAAAAAAAAACTTTGAAAGTCGTCTTGCACTCGTTCGCGCGCTTGCTACTCTGTCGGAGGGCGGCAATGTTTACAAGTGAGCTATAAAATAATATATCTATACAAATAAATAAAATTGGAGTGTCTGTTTGTAATATTTAACAAATCTCGTTTTACTAAATGCACGGTACGTATACCAAAATAATCTGTCTGTCTGTCTATTTGTTCTGGCTAATCTCTGGAGCGGCTAGACCGATTTGGACTTTCAATGGTAGCTAGCTGATGTAATAAGGAATAACTTTATTTTAGAAAATTTGTTAGGGTTTCGCGGGAAAAAGTTGAAATGTCCAACATATGCCCGTCATGTTACATTTTTTAATTCCGGTGAAACCGCAGGGTGCTATCAGTAACGAATAAATTTCAACGCTTTCCCATTGGATACACTATAATCTAATTGTCACAAATAAAATGCCTAATTGCCTAATTTTCGTAAAACATCTAGATAGATGGCTTATCGAGTGCACCAATGACCAAAGGGCTTACCTCGGGCAGAGAATTAGTTTAGCTATTCAACGAGATAATGTCGCCTGCGTTTTGGGAACTCTTACAAGGGACAGCAATTTGGATTTTATGTTTAATTATTTATTTTTAATTAGTCTAGTCAAAAAGTAATTGTATTTTATATCATTTTTTTTATTCTATTTATAGTGATACTAGTCAGCCAAGTTCTCAAATTAGAATTAATTACGAATGCAATTACAAACATATAATACAAAATTGAGCTTAATAATTCAGTAGAACTCAGGTTCTAATAAATATTTTTATACAATAAATAAATTGTTTATCGTTTTAAATGAAATTTCTGCTAGGTGATTTTTTATTTAAACTACAGTTACTATTATTAATAATAGTAGCCATTAGTATAATTTAAACGAGAAATTTTAACTATAATTTGAATAACTTAGTTCTATACATTGCAAAAAATATCATATACAAGACAAAGAAAGCCATAGAAAGTAACAAAATTGCAATGCACACTATTACATATATCATGTTTTTATGGTGTTCATATTATTAGTGTATCCAAATAGTGCAGAACGGTGGTGGTCGCGACTGTTACGTAGCTAATAGTGTATCGCATGCGGGTGCGCAGGAGTGCGTGGAGGCGGGCGGCGCGTGGCGCTGCGGCGCGGCCGCGCCCGACTCGGCGTGCGCGTCGGCGCCGTGCCACAACGGCACGTGCCTGGCGCTCGACTCGGGCGTCGTGCGCTGCGAGTGCCCCGTCGGCACAAGCGGTCAGTACTTCACTCCCGACCCCCGAAACTACTTCATCTAATCTGACTCCACCGATAACTTGTCGTTTATTGCACTTTTCGGTGGAGTACAAAGTTTAATTGTATGTAGAAATATAAAACTAAAAATTCAACTAAGACGATCCGCGTGGCGGAGCGGTTACCGCACCGGTCTGACACGCAGTGGGTTCCGGGTTCGATTCCCGGTCAGATAAAAACTAAATGGTGAATTTCTGTTCTGAGTCTGGATGTTGTGTATTCGTCTTTGTTCGTCCATGGCACCCACGACAGGAAATCCTAGTGTGGGGCTGTGAGTGTAGAAAACGTGTAACGTGTAGAATCTTGCCCATTTATTACCTAGTAATTGTTTTCATGTACATCCTGAATAACTTCTTGGTTTGTACAATTTCCATTACTGTAACATTCGTTCCAGTAGTTATTATATACCAATTAAACAAATAAATTTAAAAAATTTAACAATCCCAGTTTCAATTTCTGAATCTCTAATTTTATTATAACAAACCCAATTATTTACAACTTCCTTTAAAAATAAGTATTTTTCAACTGACTAACATTTTAAATCTACAATTGTCATTGTATTCAAAAGTGTGTCTGGTGTATTATCTCCTACTTGATGGACTACGGCATTATTTCATCTTATTATTTCAAATTTTCAACAGTGGGGAAGTAGTCAATAGGTAATAATTTTATAAATAGTGTAAAAAAAACCAGATTAGATCAATTTTTGAATAGTTTATTGTATTAAATATTTAATAATTAAATACACTAAGCCTTTTCTGAACCTGTATACATGGTCCCTAATCTATAAGCAGGAGTGTCTCGAACTCTTTTGCCTTTCAGGTTAATAGCATAGGGCAATAGAGAAGGCGATCGCTTGTGTATGCCCCTTCCCTCAGGCGTCCATGCAGCCAACAAGCATTCACTGCCCCTTTTAGTACTCACTGATATAAATGCAAGAGATGATAGGACAATATCTCCACAACATAGCCTATTCCCCTCCCCAATAAATGATAATAAATCTTCCCTTTTCTTCAAACCCGGCCAATTGTTCAGTCTTTCTGCGTCACCTGTAGGCACTGCTGTAATTTGTGTGCCTAAAAATTTATCGTAAACGTCATCTGCATCATCAGTTTTAGTTACTGTTAGTGGCAAGTGTTCAGAACAGTATACAGTAAAAGTACAAGGATCTGGGCAGTCAACGAGGTCCACTCTAGCTAAGCCAGCAATAAACAATGTTGCTCCTTTACGTAAGTAATAACTTTGAGGTCTTATTAGTGTCTTGGGTATTGTTAACAGCAGCTCTTCTGTACTGAGGAGAGACAGAACTTGATCCTGGTGGATTACCCCGGGGGTATCGTAAAACCATTTACTTTGGGCAAACAATTCATGTTTCTCATTTAAAGTCAACATTTTTGTTTGTTTTTCTGCCACATTGTCATCTTCTACTCTATAGTCTGTAAATGTCCTTCCTATATGGCCAATAAGTGAAGGTGTTTCTGTATATTTCTGTCCTTGCATTTGTGCCTTTCTTATTTCATTTTCGACTTTGATGAGTTTTGCTTCCGCTTTGAGTCTTGTGAATCTTTCTCCCATTTTCCAGGCTGAAGGTCTGTTTATTGGGAATTTGAGCAAATTTAGAGTAGTTCCTGGCCACCTACTCACTGTAGCCCGTTTGACAATGTCTGCTGCTTGTACTTTGCAGTAATCAGATTGTAGAAGTGCATTAAACAGTGAGCTTTTCCCAACATTAGTACAGCCAACTAGAAATACGTCTCCTTTGTAGAGCCACCTTTTAAACATAGCATTTATGAGATTTTCAACTCCATACCCAGTCTTTGCAGATATTATTTCTACGTGTTTAATATTTGCTTCGGCCAGTTTAGTTTTAGCTATTTCTGTCATCAAAGACTCCTTCATTCTCTTTAGGTAGCCAGTGCTGTCACCTGGTAGGAGATCCACCTGAAAACATAACAAAAACCATTTTAAAACTTTCATTATTTTTTACACATTCACTATAGAAACTTTATTACTAAAATTTGCAAAAATTTACCTTATTTGCGACTATGAACAGTGGCCTTTTTGTCCCAATGATGTCAACAATGCCTGGCCACAGGGAACATGGGAAGTCTAGCAGGTCTACCATGAGCAATACCAAAGACTTCACATACCTGGAAGTTAAAGATATGCAATTCATTGTCTAAACTTAAGGAATTTGAAAGTTACAGTTTCATTTTCCTATTTCTATAAAGGACAAATAAAATACAACATTATTGTTTAATTTTGTAAACTGTCCCAATAAACGGTCAATTTCATACATATACCTTATAGATTGCAAAAGTTTTTCATACTCTTCAGGTTGTACTGTAATATCCAAAGCTATGTTGTACTCCTTGAGGAAGTGGCACCGTTGACATTCAGTGGTTTTTAATTCCTCCTCCTGCCGCCCTATGAATATTTCACTTGGTAAGTATCCGGGGATGGCTGGATCATTGCAGTGGAGCAGGGCCCCACAGCCCCCGCATGGGACATGACTGATCCTCATATTTGGGTTAGGTGTGCCGTACTGTATTGACCAATCCAAGTCGTTGTTGTCATCGTCCACATGTTCAGTTAGTTTAGTATCATCAAAGTGTTCATAGTTAGCCATCCATCGTTTAATATTTGAGCGATCAAATTCTTCTTCAAGTTTAATAGTGCTTGATTTTTCTATGTATAAATTGTTGTTTTTAGCGTCATTTTTATTTGGTTCGAAAGCAATTTTGTCATCGTCAATTTCAATTGGGGTTGTTTGTGCAAAGGGGAGCTGGAATGCTGTTGGTTCTGTGATTTCGTCCACGCTTTCCTCGGGCAGTAGCCTGTCCTTGTCGACGTAATACCTTAACACCACTGGCAAGGGCGGTAAACTTTTTTCTCGTAATCGCACAGAGCTTTCGTCTTTTGCTGATTTAATAGTTTTCATGTAGTATTTGATATGACCTAATTTTAGTTTCTCGCTTTCCAAGTACGAGTTAAATACAATTTTATCTTTGTATTGACTAAAGATTTGTTTGAAATCCTTGGTGTTTTCTTTTGTTTCATTCTTTTTTATGATTTGATCCCCATCTGTAGCGGCGGCATGATTAGAACGAAATATAACTTTTATTCGCCCGCATAACCTTAAAACGTTCGTAATCGGGTACACCATGCTTTAAAACACTGCGTATTAATTGTTATTACACTTTGTATTATATTTGTTATGCCATAATGCTAATTTAACAATATTTATTATGGTAAAATTGGAATTAGAAATTACAGCTCGATCGACAATTACGCGAAGTATTGCAAATTTGTTGTGACAGATTCACAACGTCACTTACGTCAAGATGGCGTCATGTCGTCATGCGCTCTTGACACACATGGCTGACAGCTTATAGTGATGTGTATTGTGCTACTTTTACGTTTCGTTATTTTCATACTTACAATCATTTGATGTAAAATATTTCTTAAAAGGCAACTGTTGTTCAAGTAATAATAATAATTGTTAATATATATGTGTTTGCTTTTGTATGGAAATAATTTACACAAGTGCGTATTTAAATATGACAATGACATAGAATGTGTAACGACATCACTTCCATTAACACCGGCGACTTCGAATGATTCAAATCACTTGTGTAAACTGGTGGTGCAATACAATGTGACTAATTTCACTATTTATGTATTTTTAATTAGTTTCTTTATTTTATACGCAACGAGGTTTTAAAGTAACACGGATGGATTTCTTACGCCAAATATTAATTTTACAGTTATTTTACTTTCAAGGTAAGGCTGACCTCAATGAACAAACTATAAGATGAATATTTTAAAATAATAATTAGTTTTTCTTTGCAGGTAGATTCTGTGAATTAGATATTGATGAATGCGCATTGAGGCCGAAGATCTGCAACCATGGAGTATGCATCAATGTTCCCGGTTCATATCAGTGCTATTGCAAACCAGGTACAATGGATTTTCTTATTATCCTATATCTTTTGTCTGTCTTTATTTTTTCCCCTATTTGTTTCAAATAAATGTTGAATATGTTTTGTGTTCCATATGTAGGCTATACAGGCGACAGTTGCGAGCAGGATATCGATGAATGTTTATCTTCGCCTTGCAAAAACGGCGGTACCTGCCAAAACTTGGAAAACAATTACGAGTGTTCCTGCATGGAGGGTTTCGAAGGTAAGAAAATAAGTCTGTATAACAATTATGTTACAAATGCCTACGTTAACAGTTACGATTTATTTATACATTATTTTGTACAGGCAAGGATTGTTCGATAAACATAAATGAGTGCGCGGCGAATCCGTGCGCGTCGGGCTCGACGTGCGTGGACGGCATCGCCAACTACACGTGCGTGTGCCAGGAGGGGCTCACGGGGCCGCACTGTGAGGTCGACATTGATGACTGTGAGGTAAGATTGATTGATTGTTGAATCTGAAAAATAAATGTATACTATAAAAGATTTTAATTGAATGTTTTTTGTAACATCATGTCCTCTCTAGTATTGTTCTGCAAAAATCATTCCATTTGGTACCTATATCGTGGGGTGTATAAGAATATATATATTGTGACATCCTCAGCCATTGTCAGTATTGTCAGCCAAACCAAATGTCTTTGCAAATATCTGTTCAATTTGTTGGAGTTAGCTAGATTTAAAAATGTGTTCAAGTTTTAAACCATACATACAAGCTTATAAAGCTTGTAAAAATGAAGTAAGCTTGTCTTTTTATCAATATATTGTATTACGTATTATTACGTGTATACAATGAAGTTGCCTTGTGAATGTTGTAAGTATTGCAAAAAAAAACTGCTAATTTTACATTACTAGCATGTTTTTAGTTAATTTATTGTGACACGGTATGGTACGGTCCAGTCTGGCCCGGTTCGGACTCATACGATACGATACGTATCAATCTTGTGGTAATAATGTTTAAATTCTGAGGCACATTTATGTATTCACTGTTTTTTATTAAATTAGAGTATCTGATATAACTTGTTAGATGCGTACGTACGTACGTACCATACGCCTTTTTGTTAATTTATATTGTATATAAAGTCACACAGGCAAAGTAGATTTTTTTTCTAAAATAGTTATCGGATTGTAACACTATGTTCTCCCACTGGGTGTTGCAGTCGGTGCCGTGCCAGCACGGCGGGCGCTGCGTGGACGGGCTCAACAGCTACAAGTGCGAGTGCGCGGACACGGGCTACACGGGCGACGACTGCTCCGTCAACATCGACGAGTGTGCGCCGCGGCCCTGCCAGAACGGCGGCACCTGCTTCGACGACGTCAACAACTACCACTGCAACTGCTACCCCGGTTTCACTGGTGCCTATCTCCCTGCTCGCTTGCTATATTTTTATAACACTATCGATTTTAACTAGAGAAATAATTTTTGAAAACGATACATTTCGGAATTTCGAAGCCGGCAGCGTTCACTCAACGTCGGGTGGACTTCGGGCTCGTTAACGTTATCAAAGAATGCGTGCGTGACGGCGAGCGTGTCGTTGGTGTTGCAGGCAAGAACTGCGAGGTGGACATCGACGAGTGTGAGAGCAAGCCGTGCAAGTACGAGGGCGTGTGCCTGGAGCGCAGCAACCGCAGCCTGTACCGCGCGGCCGAGCGGCCCGTGCAGGTGGGCCCGCAGCCGCACATGCTGCTGCCCGTCTCCTTCTACGAGGAGTTCTCGCTGGAGAACGCCAGTGGGTAAGGAGGGAACGACATGGCTATTTTCGTTTTTTTTTTTTTTGTAAATTTTTATTTGTAACTTGTGGTCTTTTTTTATTACTCTGTGTTTATTTATTAACTCGATTCCACGGATACCGTTTTTTGCCATTATGTTAGTCCTGGCCGTTTTTAAAGATTTTTTCTGAATTATGAAGGTCAGCTGTAGTTCGATTCGGTTATCGACGTTTTGTACGGACGGACTGCTCGTTCAGGTACGAGTGCGTGTGCGTGGCGGGCACGACGGGCCCGCGCTGCGAGGTCAACGTGGACGAGTGCGCGTCGGCGCCGTGCGGCCACGGCGGCAAGTGCGTCGACGACGTGGGCGGCTTCCACTGCGACTGCGCGCCCGGCTACGAGGGCGAGCGCTGCGAGACCGAGATCGACGAGTGCGCCTTGTGAGCCCTCGCACGTATTGCTATTTTGACGAGCTCCCCTCGATAGAGGTGACGAGCATCCGACGCCGACACCGACACCGGTGCAGACCGGTGGAGGCCGGTTACGAGCTGATTTGTTTTGATTTTAACCCTGTTTCATTAGCTTGGGTTGTATCTATGTATGTATGTAACGGAATCTTTCAGCTCAATTTTCACCAATTTCTAGAAGTCTGATTACTTTGGTACTTTGCACACGTATGGAGGACGATACACAAGGACCGATGACAATGCAATAATTTGGTAACGGTTTCTCATTGTCCTTATTAGGAATGCCAGGATTAATAAATTGTTTTATAGATGTATATAGGCAATCAAGCAAACAAGCGTAGAGTGCATTTTACTACGGTTCATAACTATCCTCTCATAGATTTAGAAATTCAAGCACCCCACGCTTTTTATTCTGAATTGAATTATTATATTATCTGAATTATAATTTTAGTTTGAGGCGATGCATTATGAGTGATTGTTCGGTCTTCTACGACTGTAATATAATCTCTTTCTCATTAAAAAAAATATTTTCTACTTTTAAATTCAATTAGCAACGAAAGCGTGTTTTTTTACTTTTTTACATCATTATTTAACATCAACGAATCCCTCGAATCGTCTTCGGCGAGAGTTAACTACGTTGCGTGTCGGTAGCTACAAGCCGTGCGCGCACGGGCGCTGCCAGGACCTGCGCGCCGCCTACTTCTGCGTGTGCGACGCGGGCTGGGGCGGCCGCAACTGCTCCGTGGTGCTGGCGGGCTGCCGCGCGCAGCCGTGCCGCAACAACGGCACGTGCCTGCCCTGGCTGCGCGACGAGACCGAGCACCGCTTCAACTGCTCCTGCGCGCCCGGCCACTACGGAACCACCTGCGAGAAGGTCACGCGTTACTGTATTTTTGACCTTTTTGAACTTCGACTCCTGCGCACCACCGCCACATCTATTTCTGCCCGATAACAGTAATATTAAGCGCTGCTGTCTTCGGGATTGAAGTTGTCCTCAGGGGTAGCGACGCATCTGTGGTCCACCCCAGGTCGGATTCTAGTCTTATCTGGGGTGAATAACAAATGCACAGCGGCTGCCACTTACCATCAGGTGCTCGTTTGCTTCTCCATCATATAAAATTATAATAATAAATATTGTCCATTGTCCCACTCCTTATTCTAAAGCCCGTAGTTAGATACATGTCATACAATCAAGCCAGTGTATAACATTTGCCAAATATGCAAAATATGAAACTGTTAACTTCCATTGAAGAAGCAAACAGAATCGTTTTTGTTCATTCCAATAAATAGTGTTTAAATGTTCATATATGTATGTTATAGATAACTACAATGTCATTAGAGAAGAGTAGCTACGCGGAGGTGAACACGTCGCGCGAGGAGGGCTACGACATCTCGTTCCGCTTCAAGACTACGCTCGGCAGCGGGCTGCTGGCCATGGGCCGCGGCCTCACGTACTTCTTCCTCGAGCTGTCCAACGGCCGCCTCAATCTGCACTCCAGCCTGCTCAACAAGTGGGAGGGCGTCTTCATCGGCTCCAATCTCAACGACAGCAAGTGGCAAAAGGTACACATGGGTTACATTAAAATTGTTTTGTCTGTTCATATATTCCTTTGGTTTATTAAAAAATGTCTCAATTTGCTAGGTGTTCGTAACGATAAACTCATCTCATCTGGTGCTAGCTGCCAACGAGGAGCAGACCATCTACCCGATCAACCAGAACGAGGCGAACAACTCGTCGGTGACGTCGTTCCCGTCCACGCGGCTGGGCACGGCCGGCTCCTCGTACGCCAGGCTCACGCACGGACCCAACTTCTTCGTGGGGTGCTTCCAGGACGTCGTCGTCAACGGACAGTGGGTAAGTTGATGCGATTCCTATTCATAATGTATAAATATTTTTTTGCTCATGCAGTACGTGATAAATGACGGGAAACTCATAGTAGCCTCATCTGTTAAGGTGTTGCCGGAGGACTCCAACACGAGTCTCGCGGAGTCTACGACGGAGGCGGAAACGGCGCCCACGTCGGAGGAGGGCGGCGAGGGCGAGGGCGGCGACGAGGCAGAGGGCGGCGCGCGCGTGGAGCTGCGCGGCGTGCTGGCGTCCTGCCCGCGCACGCCGCAGTGCGAGCCCAACCCCTGCCGCTCGGGCGGCGCCTGCGAGGACGCCTGGACGTCCTTCGTGTGCACGTGCCCGCGCCCGCACCTGGGCGACACCTGCCAGTACAGTGCGTACCCCCGCCCCGCCCCGCCCCGCCCCGCCCCGCCCGCGCGCCGCGCCGAGCTAACCGCGCTTGCTTGTGTGCGCAGACTACACGGCGGCCACGTTCGGGCAGGAGTCGGCCAAGCCGCGCTCCATCGTGACGGTGGCGGTGTCGGCGGCGGCGCGCTCGGCCGTGCTCGCCGCGCTCGACATCTCCATGTTCATCCGCACGCGCAAGCCCACCGGACACATTTTTTACCTGGGCTCGCTGCCGAGGTGAACACCGTCGTCGCCACTCGTATGCTGCTATTATCCTCGTGATCGACCACTGCTAAAATAACTTGTTTTCACATTTTTGTAGATACGGACAAACTGATGAAACCTCTGTGGGAGCCTCCTTGAAGGGAGGTGAACTTTTAGTTCATCTGCGATTTAACCAGACTCCCGAAGATTACACGGTCGGCGGCACTCGTCTAGACAACGGACACTTGCATCTCATTGAGGTGACTTACTTTTTTTAAACAGTTTTAATATTCCACATGTGTGTCACAAATGAATTGAACTAATTAATTATATGTGTTTTTTTAGGTCGTTAGAAATTCAACATTAGTACAAGTGAAATTAAATGGCACCGAATACTTCCGCAAGTCGATATCGGCCGCAAAGCAGCTCGACGCTCAGGTACACTTTAAATTATAAAGACGATGCAATAATATGTTTACCACACGAATATATCGTGTAAAGAGAAATCCTATCAAACATTATATCGGTCGGTTGGGGCGCAGGTGCTGTACCTGGGCGGGCCGGCGCCGCGCCCGCAGCCGCCCGCGCCG
>DWRA01002935.1:0-12919 GCA_018250295.1 Spathilepia clonius
GTGATCTAACATACAGAATCCCAATTGAAGTCGACCACAGACGCGTTACTACTCCTGAGAACTAGGTCGGAATGCCTCGGATACGTCAGTCTTTCTTACCCTTACCTTACCCCTTTCTCTTACCCCTTCAAACCAGAAGACAGCAGCGCTTAACACTGCTGTTATTAGGCAGAAATAAGTGTCGCGGTGATGCCGCCGGAGTCGAACTACAAAGGGTTCTACCACCTTTAACTTTCTTCTTTAATATTTAACGCTTAAGATTTTTAAGTTTCCTAACAAAATATCTAAACAAACAACTAAGCTAACTTCGCTAATGTAAATATCAGGATTGATGTATTTTTTTTAAATCTAAAAATATCTACACGAAATTTCAAAAATGAGCCAAAATTACAAATGGCATTCACGTGATGATGATACCTACCTGATTATGATGATCTTATAAAAGAGTTGAATGTGGTAGAACTTTTTAGGGTTCTGCCTAATAATCGCAGTTTTATTTTAATAGGCGCTGCATTATTCTAGTATCAAGGGTTTAGTAAGGGAGACATACTTATCAGAGGCGTTTCAACTTAGTCCTCAAGAGTACAACGTATCTATAGTCGACGTCGGGTAGAATTTTAATCTTATCCGCGGGCGGTTTCGGTGAACCATGTATGGCAATCGCCACTTACCATCAGGTGGACCGCATGCTGGTTGTTACAATAAAAAAGAAATGCTTGTTTGTTGCTTCTGTCACGTAAACAGAATAACTAATTTATAATTTCGAACACCTCTATGACAAGCTTAGCCAAGGTTTTTCACTTTTATATTCCAGTGCCTCCCGATACTAGAGTATCCCGTCGCATAATTCACGAAGTTGAGCCGATAATCCGGGAGTAAATTGCCGATGGCTAATTGCACAATTAGAGCATTATCGAGTTAATTCCGGGTGAAACTGTACCCTCCCGGTTCACTCCCGTCCATTCTAATGGTAACGTCGGCACACAATTTATGATATATTGTCTGCATTTGACGTTAGAATGTATTCAAATTTTGTGGACAGATCCTAAGCATTGGTACATGGTGATTTGATGCTGTGTGTATGGTGCTTTGTGTGTGTTGTTTGATGATGTGTCGGGATAATGGGGCTACGAAAGTGTGAATGTAAATACTGGATACATTCATTTCGTATATCCAGATTTATGTCTACATTGAACGTAACGTGTCAGACATTCTATACAATGTTTGAAAGACACGGCTCTTGTCTGCATGGATATTTTTTTTATTACTGAAGTAGCAAACGAGCATTCAGTCCACCGGATCGTAAGTGGCCGCTACCGTCCATGAACCTCTGTAATCAAACCCAGATAAGAATAAGAACAACCGGCGTGTTCGAGACGGCGATACATTGGCGACTCATCTGGTGTTGCAAATGTCCATAGGCGACGGTGACTACTTTCCATCAGGTAGCCCGTCTGCCTTATCGTTAGGTAGTATATAAATACCTTTTAATATTTGTAATAGGATTCAGCGTATACCCTCCACCCAGTACCCCGCCAGAGCCGGCGCCGCCGGATCACAGAATGCATGCGGATTTGTCACGTGAGTTAAATAAAATATTATTTTTTATTTTATTTATTAAATCAGATAAAGATCCATTTTGTTAGTATACAACTTACACTTAATGTTAGTAAATGTCATGGAAATGAAATTAATGGATTAAAATTCAAAATTCACAAGTAATAACATAAATTATAAAATATATATATTTTTTAGTTTATTTCTTGCTTTATCGTTGTTATAATTGTAATGATCTATTAAACATAATAAAGCATTTGTCATGTTAATAGTTTTGTGTCCTCAATTTTGATATATAATAATGATTATTAAATTAATATTAATTTGATTGTCAAAATATTGGAAATAACAATTTATTATAACCGTTATAGGAATCTAAATGGTTATTTCTTTAAAAATGTACTTAAAACAGACACTAAGTGTAGTTTAAAAAGTCAGTTAGAAAATTTCTGAAGAATAGTATAATAATAATGTAATAAGAATAGTATTTAAATGTATTGAAAAAATTAATATTAAATAAGAGAATGTTACAACGCAGCGGATCTCAACTGTTCGGAGGATTCCCTCAGCACCCACGAGTCAGGTGATTGCATGACAAGCGAGTATCTTAGTCGGGAAGGTTCAAATCCGTGTGTAGATAGAGCTGTCTTGATATAGATTTGTCTTCACAATTTTTAAGTTCGATGAATGCTTTTTTTAATGAGGAATTTTTTCTTTCAGTCTTAGATTTCTTTTCATATTTTTAATTCTACGAATGCTTTTTTTGTTAAAGATTTTTAATTTTTGGTTTTGTTGACGTTTTTGCATGATCTTTTGTGTCGGTAGTTAGTTTTTTTTTGTTTTTTGTGCGGTTTCGTAGTAGAAGGAAAAAATAATTTTATTTTGTCGTATCTTTTAAATATATTTTTTTTACTTTTGGGAAATGTTTTAAATATTTGGATTGTCAGTATTAAGAAAAGTGTAGGTATATTGTACGCATGTTATATTTTTTTATAGAAAAATATTTTTTACATATGACACTTTATATTGTAGTATTACAATGTTTTTTTATTTATTGTAAACAATTTATTAATTTATTGTTTTAATTATTTTTTTTAACTTTTGTGTAGTGCTGAGTTATAAAGAATATTTCGTAATGTCTTATGCATTTTTTTTTAAATATTCTTATGTATTTTCCTTAACTACAATAGACTTACGTTATCTGTTACCAATACACTTTGAACACACAAGTTTTTTTTTATTAATAGCTTTTATAGACTTTTAGTAACCACATTATCAAATCTTATTGTAGTGAAATAATTTACTTTATGTTTAAAAATAGTTTTAATTACAATATATGTCTATTTTAATATACACATTTACTTAATGTAATTACAAAAATGTAAGGCTGATTTAGTTGTAAATATTTTAATTTATTATTTGTAGTATGTATTAAGAGCAACGCAGCAAAGCAGAGCACCTAAATATTTTTTAATGAACCCTTTACAAAAACTTCAACGCAAGCTAGAAAAGAGTTAATGATCGTTAAATAGCCTAACGGTTTATCTTTAATCATAGTTAAGAACAATCATTAGGTCACCTTTCAAGCAAAAGGAATACTCAATCTAAATCCGTTTATCTACTTAGGACTTACAAATTAGTCAAATACAAATGTGAAATTGTAACAACACTTTTTGCGTCGCCGATTAAGAGAGAAATGCCTAAATTGTATTAGTTATTTATTTTTATTTATTCATTAATTTATTTACTTGCCAATCTAACAGCGTTGCACTTAATAATAAGAATACGGTACAATTTTTAACTTGGCCAAAAATGGATTACGCGATTATTACGATTATTTATTTGTAATGAATTATTTAGATGGAGGCGGTATGTGGCAGCCGGCGGGTTACGGACATCGCGCCTTCACTACCGGTAGAGCGAGGCCGCAACCGCCGCCGCAAAGACCCAGACACAGTCAGACCCTGAAGGTATTCCATTTTGAATTGGTATTATATATATTTTTTTATATGATGTAGCAAACGAGCATGCAGTCCGCCTGATGGTAAGTGGCAACTGCCGCCCGTGGATTTTTGTGATCTACCCCAGATAAGACTAGTCCCACCTGAGGTCGACCACAGACGCGTTGTTACACCTGAGGAGTAAGTTGGAACGCATTCGATAAGTAAGTCGTCCTTACCAAAATATAGCAGCGCTTAACGTTGTTGCTATTCGGCAAAAATTGGTGTGGCGATGGTGCTGCCGGAGTCGAAGCAAAGAAGGTTCTACCACTTTCAAATAATATATCGCTTATTGGATACACTTTATAGTTACCGTTTAGCTTTCGATCGATAATAAATCAATAGCAAATCGATCGACAGCAAATTTTTGGCTTATAATACACTGGTAAGAATGAAAATATATACAAAAGTGCCACTATTATTTCATAACTGATTTAGTATTTACAGCAACCCGGCAAACTCGATATGAATAACTACACTATGGTGAGCGACGCCTTGCAGCACATCACTATCGGACCTCCGCACTCCGCTACTAGGGATAGAAAGGTAATTATTACAGGAAAATGATGTTTATGTAAAATGTGTAAAATGTTTTTTTTTTTTATTTGATGGAGTAGCAAACGAGCCTGTAGTCCATCTGATGGTAAGTGGCAACTGCCGCCCATGGACATTTGTGATCCACCCCAGATGAGACCAGAATCTCAACTGAAGTCGACCACAGACGCGTTGTTGCCCCTGATGACTTAGTTGGAAGGCCTCGTTAAGTTTATCTTCCTTACCACACCCTTCAAACTACAACACAGCAACGCTTAACACTGCTGTTATTAAGCAGAAATAATTGTGGCGGTGGTGCCGCCGGAGTCGAACTACAAAGGGTTCTACCACCTTTATGAAACTATTGGCACAATAACAAGTAGTCCATTTTATAGTAAGTAGCTAGCCACTTCTATTACTATCCGTAGACGTCTATTAAACGTAAATAGGATTGACTTCCTATCTGAGGTCGACCACAGCCGCGTTGGTCCTCCACAAGACTAAGTTGCTTCATGAAAGTCTTACCAAAAATCTCAAAAACTAATTCGTACAATGGGTATTTTTGTGTTATATCATTATCATTATGTACTCTGTTATAACATAATTAATTTCCTAGCACCACATCACTAATATATAAAACAATAGATTCACTTTGTGATACTGTTCGCATAATTATCGTAGCGTGAAATTTGATTAGCAATTTTAATTAAACGTCATATTGTTCGATGTTGGCTCGTAGATGAAAACTTAATTATGTGTAACTTGAAACAGTTTTTAAGACAACTAATTACTGTCTAAACTTATATATAGATTTTAAATTTATTTCTAAATCACAAATGTCCATGTTCGACAGTTGCCGCTTACCATCAGGTGGACTGTATGCTCGTTTGCTACTCCATTATATATAAAAAAGAGGTCCATGAATGAGTATGTCTAATGTTGGATTTATTGCAAATAAAGGGTCACAGTAGCCACTTACCTTCAGGTATACTCAATTTTATTTTTTTTGTTTAACCTGACGAAAAGGCAGACGGGCTACCTGATAGAAAGCAGTCACCGTCGCCTATGGACATTTGCATCACCAGAGGAATCGCCAATGCTTCGCCGGCTATTTCTACAACATATTTAACCATTTTTAACACTTAAATATCATATCATTTTACTTTTGGATTTCTAAAATACTTTCTTTTCCATCGCGATTACTTTAAACAACACAATTAAGATATACCTATCAAAGATCCGTATATGGAAGGTAAGAGTCATTTGTAGAAATTACAATTGTAACCAGTCAATTATAAATGATGGAGTGACAGCTACAATTGGACGAAATATTCGCGGATTAATTAGTCGATGAATTGTAAATCGACTTGGTTTATTTTGTCACCGTCTTAATTGGTTTGATAATAATTAAAATGTATACACATGTACAATAATGGACGTGTAAAATTTAACAAGATATTTATTATTTATTGGTACCTTTAACGACATGTAAATATATACAGTGAGTCGAAAAAGTAATAATTATATATACTTATAATAAATCTATAGAGAGGTTAATTCTGGACATGAAATATATTTCCTAAATAACTATAAGGGGATAATTAAGGATCGATACTGATTTCAAAAATGCAATCAGTAAAATTATTGTCTGTTTGTCTGTATAACCGTTATAGAAACAAAATCTACTAGACGGATTTTAACGAATGGCCGCCGCTGGCCGCTGGCTGACTGGCTGCTTTGTAAGGATTCTACCACCCCTTAAATATGACGTCAAACTAGCACATACAGCGTTCCAACTTAGTTACTATAATGACATTTCAACATAAAAGGCTATATCTGTCCCTTTCATCTATTTCCACTATTTCCGTCCTCTCGCTCCGACAGCTCGATACTATCTCGACGTCTATTTCCGTCATAGAAACAAGACAAAGCGTCTAGGGTTGTCAACTGTAACTTTATTCAATTGTGTACGGCTGCAACTTTTTTATTCTACTGCTAGTCTTTGTGAAACGGTTTAGCTTGAGTTTTAGCTAGACTTGCCACATTACACATTTTTTTTTATAAACATTATTTTACAACATTAATTAAATTGATTAAAAAATTATGCAAATATATTTTCTTTTTTAAAAAATGTGGCAGCCCTACGTATGTACCATGCAAGTGAGTCATCATTGTCAGCCCTATTGTTTGTAGTGTTTCTTTCTATGCACAATAATAACTCTATAAAGACAGAAAAAAAAACTTAATATGCAGTAATGATGCAACTATGCAACCCTGTATGTCCCACTGCTGGGTAAAAGTATTGTAGGATGGCCCGGAACATACTCCACCATCGCTCAGAATTGTATTTTTTTAATATATATATTGTACATAGACAAAATAGAATGATTTTATCAATTCGTTTTTCGTTTACACCGTCATTAAAGTAGGAAATGTCCGAAATTTAGGGCAAAAATACAGATGTTTCTCTTTTAAAATGTGCTCGCAATAGGATACTTATATTTGAGAAAGTTGAAAATGTCGTAAAAGCAGAATTAATAAGATGAAAACTACTCTTCCCTCTCTAATCTCTTTCGCTACCAAAATAAAAAGCCCCACGTTATAAATTTAACTTAATAACACTAAACAGGCGTAAAATGTGTGCCGTGTCATAATGAGGTCCTAAAAGACTATAAAGAAAACGTACTATAAACAGAGAGCTAGTTCTTTTAAACGAACATTTCCTCTTTATATGAATTTTACACTCATTCGCTCCACGGACGCCTTTCAGAAGCACATTGTTAAGAAATAACTAGCTCCAGTTCATAATTCCGTACAAAAGACGGGAAAATAACTAAAGAATTATTTACTAAGTTGAAATTTTCATTGTCATTAATATTAAAAAGGTTTACTGTTTCGTTATTCTGGACTCAAACATCATAAGCTATGCTAAGAGCATTTTAGAGTTAAGAGCTTAAGACTTGGGAGTTTAAGCTTGATTTTTATTAAGCTTGAGCAATGTACTTGGCGTTTTTTAGCGTTAGTCGCTGAGGATATCTTTAAAAAGCTTTAAATAGAACTAGAAATTCTAAATAATTTCTGTATAACTCTTTTTGAACGTCAAAAATCTTCAAGGTGTTACACTATGAATAAGAAATGACGTAATAAATCAGGTAACAAAACTTTTTGTATGAAAAATACTTAATACAAGCAATTAGATGTACCAAGTTTCATGGTAATCAGTGAAACAGGATTGGAGTGTAACCATTTCATAGATATGTGCAATGTGTATATACAAGCTTCAATGATAATTCTTATATACGTAGATGATATGCAAGATATAGAAGAGAAATTCAATAAAACGCCAATAAACCTTCTAGTAGAGATCAAAGAGTTTTCTTAGCGAATACTCTAGAAACTTAAAATGCCTTTAACTCTTGTCTTTGAATTCACGCCGGCTGAACTCCTTTGAGAGTAAACGTAGAGGTAGGCGAGTTTTCAATTTATTTCCTTTTAAATTTCCAGTTTACCTACTTTTCCTACTGCAAACGAAACGATTGGAACTATTTTATTACCGTCATTTTTAAGTTTTTATAAACCTGCAAAGTCATCGGTATGGACGTCGATAATCAACCTCAAGTAGGATTAGAGTCCTACTTGAGAACGACCACAGATGCGATGCTACCCCTGAGTAACAGGTCGAAAAGCCTCAGATAAATGTGTCTCCCTTATCACATCCTTCAAACCAGAATACAGCAACGTTTTTTTTATATATGATGGAGTAGCAAACGAGCACGCAGTCCACCTGATGGTGAGTGGCAACTGACGCCCATGGACATTTGTGATCTACCCCAGGTAAGACCAGAAACCCAACTGAAGTCAACCACAGATGCGTTGCTACTAGGCACTACTGCTATTAGGCAGAAATAAGTGTGGCGGTGGTGCCGCCAGAGTCGAACTACAAAGGGGTCCACGGTTAATGCTGTTGTAATTAGGCAGAAATACATGTGGCGGTGGTGCTCCCGGTGTTGAACTAAAAAAGAGTTTACCATCTTCAAAATTTAATAAAAACTCCCACCAACTTATCATTCGATGAACTATGTATGATTAAGTATAATTTTTAAACTTGATACGCCATAGCTTATTATTCTAATTTCTATTTCCAATATTCCTAAATCTTTCCCTTTTCTATAAGACTCAATTCCTTATTTCCTACAAAGCTTTTCTGCATTTTATTCTAAATTTAGTTTAACTTTACCAGCATCGCAACATCCAAGTGTCGTGATTGCAGGTTCGTGTCTGTTGCCCATTCAATGCTCAAACGGTATGCAGTGCTTTAAATTTTAAACCATTCGGTATTCGTATTTTGCTTAACCTTTATCTCCAGACTTAAGTTTTACTTTATTATTTTTAGTAACGGGTAGAGTAAATTGCACTATTTTATTGCACTGACTGATCTTGAAAACACATTCATAATTTTTGTTAATATTCTTTAAATTGTAGTAGCAAACGAAAATGTTCGTTACCATTACCACGGATATTTTTTAGAAATTTTGGGAGTCACATTTACAGTTGACCACAAATAGGTTGCTACCCTTGAGAATGAAACGGAAACACTTCATATAAGTGTATCTGTCTTACCCGTCTTACGAATTCCTTTTTTATATGATGGAGCAGCAACCGAGCATGCAGTCCACCATATCTATAATTTTTATTTAAGAGTAACATTGAATCTCATGCTACGTTATTTTTGCGTCCAAAAGAAAAAATATAATTCTTTCCTCAAAACGATCTCTTATAAACATGATTCAAGTGTGATTTCATTTAATAAATTAGTTTGCTTAGTCATTTATTATGGTCAGTCACTAAACTATTTAGTACGTTATTCCTTAGTCTATTTCACACGCAAAATCATAATTTTAATTATGCCGTTTCACAAATTTAATCTTTCATATTTCTATCTCTTCTACCTAATAAAAGTTTGTACTCAAGTCTATACAAGCAGTGTTACTGTATAATTTAATTTACTCAAGTTAATTTTCATTAAAATATATTTCCTTCCTTTCAGTTCAACCATTTGAAATGTTCTTTATTTCTTCGAATCCTAAACGAATTGCTTAGTGCTCTTTCGCAAAATAAAATAGAACGAATTGAAATCCTAGCTTGCCGTTTCTGGGATCCTCGTACGTATTGAATCGATAGCCTCAATTCGCGTCACCTCGTCCGACGGAACCAAATTGAATCTACCTGTCCTACTTCCACATTCACGCACACATTCCATATGGCCTTTAGTAATAAGACCATTTCATGTGACATTTGAAACGGGACATTGATATTTTGCAGAATCGATATTTTTAGGTTTGTTACGTACATTTAACAAAACATGTTCTCGTTATGAGTAAAAATGGTAATTTAATGGACATTTTTACTATAGATTTAGATAAAGATATAGATAGATTTAGATATAGCAAATAAGAGACGAAATTGTTCAGTTATTTGCTTAATCGCTGAATTAAACGATATAAGGGCAACAACTGAAGAACCGATTAACGCTGTAGAGAATCTTCTAGCAGTTAAGAAACAGCAGACAACAAACAGCAGTTAAGTATCACAAGCGCGGATTTTGAATCGTTAAACCAAAGAAGTAACCAAAGAAGCACTAAAGAACCTTGAACGTATCATATAAAATAGTAATCTAATCTCATCTCTGCGATAAACGGTCGTCATATTTACAGACAGTTTTTCATACAATCGTAAGTGGAAAAGAAAGTTCATAACTTTGGCCCATTAATCTTTTCGATGTTATATTATCATTCTGGAACTGTGCCCAAAAAACTTGCTATAAGTTGTTGGTAGAGGTCCAGACACATAAAAAAGACGAGAGGCGGAGATATTTATTCTGATAATGATTTATTAAAGAAGACTATTTTCATAAGTCAATGATGTCAAAGGTCATATACTTCTGGAAATATATATTTATATTAATAGACTTTCCTATCGCTATAATCTTTCTACATCCCCCAGTTGAGAACGAATCTCTCTTCATAAACGGGGGCGATTTGTATGTAAGGACTATTTATCGTAAAATATTAACCATGTAATAAAAATAACAAGTACGTCATGTAAATACAATAGATTACTATAATGTACGGAGTTAAAAATAAGACGATTTCCTAACTGAATAAGCAGCATAAAGATCATGATATGAACATGTTATGGGTGACTTGGAAACATCCAAAGATACGATATCTAAAATCTTACCGTTGGTCGACCACTCCATACCATAGTGAGTAAGTAGGATGAGTAAAGACCAAGCTTTTCCGTACCTTAGAATATTCAGAAAGCCTAAACCTAAAACGGACTCCAAAGGAACAATAATTCAAAGCAACTTATCTCGTAACGGACGATATTTCAAACAAACAAGACAAGACAAGTTTCACCGCGGCAGCAGCTAAACCAACTTTACGCCAACCGGAGATTCTCATCAAGAGATTTATAGAGCAAAATTCCATTGCTTCAAACAAAGGAATTCTGCAATAACACTAAAGCAAAACTAATCCACTTGTTCCACAGAGAATGGGTGTTGGATAAGCGACTATTGTTCACAATAACGTAAAGAAGCAACATAATTTTTGGTGACTGGATACAACAAATTTTATTAACAGAGAAAATTGTATAAAGCGAGGAAGCAGGACTCTTTACTAATATATGTTCATGACAGAAATTATGACTAACATACTATAACTTATTGACGTGAAAACGCTTTCAGTCCGGTCGAGATTTATGCTGCACCATCAAGCTTGTAGCTCACCTGATAGTACGTAGTAACTGCCGACAACTAAAATCTGTTATCAAACCCAATTAGGCTTTTAGTTCTATCTGATGTATTAAGGTGGTCTGGCTTGACCACTCTCTTCATGCTAGAACCCAGCGACGCTTTACACTGTTACAAAAGAAGTAGCCATAGTGGTGACAGCTTCGAATACGGATCAAGAAAATTTCTATCATCTTTAAAGGGGAAAATTCAATAACAAATTTCTCTCGTTACTCGTAAATAACGCACGATAAGACCCATTTCCAAACAGGACTAAAGCAATATGAGAATAGCTAACGTAGTTTAGTTTATCGAATGATCCTTAGATAACGTTCTGAGATCCCTTTTTTATTGCCTCGTAACGTTAGACAATTGAATTTTGGCAGTTGTACGTGTTCAAAGGTTGACCTTTGATTCAATAAAGACATTCTTAAAGATATTCCGATGAGCTTTTCTTTTTTGTGAAAAACTGGCGTGAAATCTACTAGTTTAAGAATTCTTCACTTTCTCTGTCAAGATAGTCTTCTCTCGGTCAATGTGATACGCTACCGACTTAACTCGCATTTGCTTTAAAGGTGGTGGAGCCTTTTGTAGTTCGACTCCGGCGGCACCACCGCCACATTTATTTCTGACTAATAACAGCAGTGTTAAGCGCTGCTTTGTGGTTTATGTGGGTTGATGAAGATGACGGCACATGACGGTTACAACAAATACAAGATAATACTGAAAATCAATATTTTGATGACATAGAAAAACCACCAAATGTAGAAATAGTTGCACGTATAGTCAACCATGGAAGTCCACCACATTTTATACATGAAATTGATAGTGAAAATTTAAAATATGACCAAACTGTAACCACTACGGCTAGTTTACAACAGGATTTACTTATCACAAGAGTAGAAAAAGTTAAAAAGATCGAGTCGAATAACGAAAATTCAACGAAGAAATAGAACGAAATCTTTAATTAATTCCTTAGCTTTGGTCGTCAACAAAACAAATGCAATTATTGCGAAGGATTCAATATTACAGTCTGCACACTATACTTATCTTTGACGGGCTGCAGACTGACTAGATATTGCCTATTTCCATAGGATAATCTCCTAACTCTGAGGGATTACATAAACTTCGGGGTCCAATATTCGAGATATTTCCATATCCCGGCCCAAGGGCTGGTTGAAATTCGTCTGCGAAGCAAGCGGAGCGGAGGAAATTATTTTTTAACCCACTTCAAAAAGCGGTATTATTAAAATTTTCATACATTTTCATGTATTTGGTCGGTGGCACGATTACAAAAATTGCGAATACGATTTTTTACTAGATATTATTTCTTAGTTTTAACATTTTTTGTATTTTTATTTTTAAATAATATTCTCTAAAACTGGAATTCATTTAAATGAATCATGAAACGGATTTTTTTTTAATCAAGAATGTTATGCAGTGCAAGCACTTCTAGAACTGAAAAATCGACAACAGAATGTAAAACATATTTCGAAGCTTTGAAATAAGTACTATAATACAACAAAATATAAACTCATTCGAGTATTCAAATGGGTTATATGCAATACTAACATACCTATATGTAAAATATTTTTTTCAGTGCGTAAAAATTGCTCAAAAGCTACCGTACTATAGATAGGTACGTGTAGACTGTAGGCGTATTGGAATACGTTATATTAAATGAGGAACTATTTATCGCTTATCGCTCATCCGTTGCCAGTAGTACAAGTTCATGAAGATTGAGGATCCAATCGTATTGATTATATTCTATCGTCGTGGCGTAACTGTAATAAAATTCAGTTCGAACGTTGTCTAAAGCGAGATGTATATTTTGATATATTTCAGAGACTAGACTTTGAACGTGGTAGAACCTTGTGTGGTTCGACTGCAACAGCACCACCGTCACATTTATTTTTGCCTTATAGTAACAGATTTTTTTTATATGATGGAGTAGCAACCGAGCATGCAGTCCACCTGATGGTAAGTGGCAACTGCCGCCCATGGACGTTTGTGATCCACCCCAGATAAGACCAGA
>DWRA01002936.1:0-12919 GCA_018250295.1 Spathilepia clonius
AACACTGCTGTTATTAGGCAGAAATAAGTGTGGCGGTGGTGCCGCTGGAGTCGAACTACAAAGGGTTCTACCACCTTAAATGTATTCGTATATTTATAGTTATCTCCGTGATACACAGATATTTCTTATTTTATTCGTGTATGGAATAACAAACGAGCATACAGTGAACCTAATAGCAACTACTGCCCATGGACGTTTTTAATCTATCCAAGAACAGAATCCTACTTGAGGTTGACTACAAATGCGTTGCTACCCCCGAAAACTATGTTAGAATGCCTCGGATTACTATGTCTCCCTTACTTTCAAACCAGAAGACAACAGCGCTTAACAGTGCTGTTTTTAAGCAGAAATAAGTGTGTTGGTGGTGTTTCCGGAGTCGAAAAACGAGTTCTACCAGCTTAAAACATTTTAAATGACGCTCGTGCCTCCCTCGGGAATATGTTTTAATTATAATGAACACGGTAGCTTGAATAATGATTATTAGGGACACTTTTATAGTCGTGATGTAATATTTCCGTCAATGGTGGCGAATTATGCCTATAAATAACGTTGTTATAGGTTCAAGTAGGCAATTTTAAATAAATTTTGCATTACATACATTTTATTACAAAATTCATCGTCGTCAACCCATTACTGTGATAGTAATTACTGGGCACGGGTCTCCTCTCAGAGTGAGGGGTTTACCACCGTCACACCGATTTCTGCCTAATAACAGCAGTGTTATCGGACACATAATTATCGGAGATTCCAACTTTGTCCTCAGGAATAACAACACACTTGTGGTCAACCTCAGCAAGGATTCTAATCTTATCTGGAGTCGATTACATATGTCCATGGACGGCGCTAGCAACTTACCACGGTGGACTGCAAGCTCGTTTGCTTACTTCATACAAAAACAGCTAGAAAATCCTGAACTGAATAAGGCATCCTACAAATGAAGGGAAAGCGATGCAGAGTTGATGGAGATAAACTCAAATATAGAAACCAGCAAGGCCGTTAACACTTCATATGTTGACTTTTTCACACGGTGTTTCACTTTCAAGATTTCCCTCCATTTGTAGAGAACCACTTATTTCTCTAAACATTTTTCTCAGTTCGTGTACCTCTTGAAACAAAAAGTTCTGTTCGCGTGCAAGGGAACTGAAAACTTGCATTTTTTGTCGTTTGCAACAAGCGTCATACTCAAAATGAAATTAGTTGTAAAATTTAATATGGTTCTCGCTATTTTCAAATTCATAGTTGATCGTGCCTGTATTATTAATGAACTATGACGTAAATTTTGTTAGTGGGTTGTATTTTCTTGTATAATAATAAGGTTTTAGAACAAATGTTTTTCAAGAAGTGTATATCTTTGTGGATTTCGAAAAATGTTTTGTCACAATAATATTTGAGTAAAAAGCTTTATTCTCCCTAAGCAACCGTATGGTTAAATCGGCTAAGTAACGCCATGATATTTACGTAAATACGATATGTTATGGATGTACATTCAGCCCCTTATGTCCATAGAACTCAGAAACCAAGAACCCAAAACGTATTCTATACTTATAATAAATCTGTTCGTGTATATCTTCTTGTACATTTAGTAAAGAGTTATTTTGACATTACATACAGACCCTTCAATTTTACTTATTTATAGATATTAAATGTAGCAAATTGACTAGTTAGATAAACATAACCAAGAAAAAAGAATAGAAAGATTTGATGAAAACACATTTTATACACCTTCTATAAACCACAAATAAGAACCAGAAGAAAAATCTTATGTATTTCAATCATCAAAGCGTCTACAATCGTCAATGTCTTGATTATTCTTATTATAAGCACAAGAATTTACGAAATTTGTAAGACCAAAGTATTTACTGCGTTATAATGGAGTTTTACGTCTAAAATCAGTTAAGTTATGTTATTACTTTTAACTTAACCACGTAACTAATCATACCTACTATTAAGCATACTGTGGTAGTGATAAGTTAAGCAGGTACCGTAATACATTTTGTTTTCATAAATTGTGAAGGTCAGTGCACACAACTGTGACCGTTGTCTTATCACTAAATTGCATGAATTTGTCTAATACGAGGAGTTGCTGATAACGAATATCGCTAGGAAACTTGATACTATCGTATAATTTATTAATTTATCTGGAAAAGTAGGCAGATATTACGCGATAATACGACGATGGAATCAAAGTAAATCCATGGTACTGTTAGGCATTTGTTAATTAGAAAGTAAAGATCGAATTATACTTGCTGTAAGTAAATTGTAATTAAAGTATTTCCCATCAATAAATTTAATTTTGTACAATGTACCAAGGCAACATAAATACGTATGTATCTTGAAAACGCGTTTTTATCGGTGTAACTAATATAAATAACGGTTACATCATGAGCATATTATGTACTAGGTAGGTATTTGAAAATGCATGTTGAGATCATCGTAAGTGTAATAATTGTATACAATTATGGAACGTTTTTGTTATTCACTCTAAAAATATCCAAATCTGATTCCATTTCTAAATTCGTCCATGAGGTTTGAGGCGCCATAAAGAACCGGGATGACGCGACGCGGTCTAGAAATATATTCATCCCTCAGAAATATATTCAAACTTTATTTTACGCATAATCGTTTACAAAATAAACATGTAGATGAATAACTACAGTTCGAATAAATCATTTTAAAACTGCATAATAAATAGTACAATAGTAATTAATTACGTTTCTATCGTAGAGAAATGTAATATAATTTTTGTCACAGGAATTCCTATCCAGTTTCAGGAAACTGAAAACAATCATAAATCGCTGCCGACCCCCTTTGCTTATTGTGCGCCTAGTACCTAACTGAAACGGGCTCCTACGAGAACCCGACACAATAGATTTCGTTTCTAAAAAACGACCTGTGCAATAGAAACGACAAAAATAAACGTGTACTTACTGATATTTGTAGGATATAAATTGATAAGTGATACACAAGCGTTTATAACGGCACGTGTGTCGCGGTTGTACTGATACTGCGATACTGCCGGCTCCGCCAACAGCCGCGAACTGTTTTGTTGACAAGCCTCTTAAGATTGAACGCGGCGCGGCACTGCGCATGCGTCGTATCTCTACGGCGGCCATCATTTTCCATCCCCTAAGAGGTGCTCGATCTCATTTTCACAACTCAGTTTCTTTGAATGCTTTTTGGTACTATTATCTTTTATCTATCGGATACATTAAATTTATAATGCAAACGCGTAAATTATTACGTAAAATAAGATAATATAGATTTCATTGTATTATCTTATATCAATAAAGATTATAATACCTTTTATGTATTTTTCTTGCAACACTTCTCAAAAATATAAAATTACTTTTTCACTAGTATTAAAATTGTCAACCTAACATCATAAACTCGTAAAATCAGGTTTGGAAGACCAAATATGTTAAAATAAAATTACAATAATTTAATATCCTTTGAATAAAACACGTTTCTAATTAAATTATTAATTTGCCGTTACTCTAATTTTATCATGGCAGATATTTACTAAAATAAAAACCAACCATTTTGTAACTAATTTATTCGTATAAAATCTTCACTTTTGTACACACATCAAATGCTGTATATTATAAACTGTACATGTATTTGTACTGTACTGAACACATCCGCCGTAATGCTCCAGTGATGAATACTCTATTAAATCCCTTTAAACTACTATATTTGCTGTCTGAAAGTTCCCCATAATTCCCAAGTAAGCATGGCCAGTACGGTAGAGGCGTTGAATTATTTATCTGAGAAGCTATTCATCAGCTAGTCTAGTCATCTCTTTACAAACCACCTTACAAGTTTCATGAACCGATGAAAAATAATTTTATATTTTTTTTATATGATGAAAGTAGCAAACGCGCATGCAGTCCACCTGATGGTAAATAGCCATTTAGCCTCGCTAATGGTTATAAAGTTCTGAATTTATACATCTATTCATCAATGGAGCACTTAATACTAGTGACCGACCGAAACCTGCTTTTCAGCTAACCGAAACCAAAACTGGTTATTGTCCTACTTTCGGCATAAACCGAACCTTTAAAAATGTACTAATTTCCCGGAATTTACACTTACAGTGGCACTTACTAAACTTAACTCTATTAATTGATTTTTTTTTCAATATGTGTACATTAAATAAAATATTAATTTAATGTAATTAATCTAAAATATATATAAGTGTCAGACATGCCACATCGCTGTCCTGAAGGTCAAGGTACCACGAAACGGTTGTGAGACAAATAAACAATCCAATTTACGAACGTATGTCGGACGTAGGTACGGCCGAAACCACTTTTCGGCCGACAATTGACCGAAACAGAAGCTTCGGTCGGTCACTATTTAATACGGCTTACAGGCTAATACTCACGATGGATACTATAAATACTGCACTGAAAGCAACAAACAAATTGTACTATTGTCTATCACGTATTTACTTAATTTTACTTACATCGCGTTTTGGCTATTCTGTGCTTATCATACAACATTAATAAGCTAAGACACATGTTTAAGCCCCGTATGTACAGACATTGAACGCGTCAGACACGGGCCATGACAGACAAAATAATATTTTTCTATACAATGTTTCGTGTGTGTTTGCGTGATTGTGTTACGGCGAAATAAATACATTGTATAGGAGAACAATTTGTCTGCTACGGCGCGCGCCTGACGCGCTTGCTGTCTGTAATATAAATGAACCTTTATCCAATATGCTAATCAAAAATCACAAACCAGTACAAACTGTACAATTTACTTGAACACATTCGCGTTGGATAATATAAACATTTGTTTTTAATTGCATTTATTATACTTACAATACAAAATACATTGTCTATGGAAGATGAGATTAAAAAACTACAGAGTATCTATTATGAGAATAGATATCAATATCTCTGTACAAATATAAACATGCCATTTCAACAATTTTAATTTTTTACTCTAAAAGTATATTGTCCTGTAACAGTGATAACATACAAATCTTTTTTTAAGGTTTATTTTTGATGAATTACATTGCTTCTAAAGAGTTAGTAGTAGACATAAGAATTGGGTAACTTAATTTTAAAAAGACCGACAGAAGTGGTTTTACATAAGTTTGTTATTTTAGAGCACACTTTTGCCTATGATGGAAGTAACAAAAGAGCATGCAGTCCACCTGACGGTAAGTGGCTATTGCCCGCCCATGGACATCTGTCAACCCTAGATAAGATTAGAATCCTACCCGAGGTCGAGCACAGATGCGTTGCTACCCCGAAGACTAAGTTGGAACGCCTCGTTTAAGTAAGTGTAACCACACCCTTTAAACCAGAATACAGTAGCGCTTAACACTGCTGCTGTTAGGCAGAAATAGGCATGGCGGGGTGCTGACAGAGTCAAGCCACAAAGATTTCTACTACATACTTCAATTAGGTCAGGCCAGCCACATGTTCTATAACTAAAACATACAGAAATTGAAAACAAGACAATGCAATAAAGCAAGATATATGTATATATATATATATATGTCTATATGTTAATGATATTACTACACTCCAACAAGTAAATATGAGTCTCATAGACGCGTTTGACAATCTAATTAGCGTGCAATTTGATCCTAGCGGCGTGAAATTCTCTGCACATGAGACCAGCTCACACAGTATCACTATAAAAATGATTTCATATCAGACGACTACTTGCTTAGCGTTTTAATAAACTGAAATTATGGTTCAAGGTATGTATTTTAAATGCGGTAGATTTTAACCAACTGCGGAAGGTAAAATCTACCTTCAGTTTTTCGAGCGTATGTATTTATGTATGAATGAATGAATAGACATATCCTTTGGCACACCCTACAGCCCAAACGACTTGACCGATTTTAACAAATGAGGTATCATTAGATTCGTCTAAATTGCGGGAGTGACATAGGCTATATTTTTAAACAATCGGATTTTTATATTTATAATAATTACTACATAGTTTCGCTAAGACACTTTTCAACATTTTACTGAATTTAAGAATAAATACAGATTCCTTAAATATTTTTGTATAATTACATAACAATACTAGAATACTACAAATTTCAACGGCAGGTGTGGAATACTATTTAAAATGTCATATAAGGCTAATTACATAGTTTAATCTACTATTTGTCTATATAGTGTATAGAAGAATATTTTTATATTTTGTTGCGGCTAACTAATTGCGTTGTATCCAGTTCTTACTATATCTATGATGGTAATGTACTAAAATAGTACCGTCCGACCGAAGCTTACGTTTCGGCCACCTTCGGCCAAAAAATCACCTTCGGCCAAAACTGGCCGAAGTTTGGGCCGAAGCTTAAGGTTTCGCACACGCCGAAATTAATCGATCTATTACAACTGTCAAGTCTCCGATGGAAATGGCAATTTACGTGGGGAACAGATTATATTCTTCACTTGCGGATTTTTTTTACCTTAACGCGTCGACTTCGGTCGGGCAGTATAAATTAGGCAAAATAACTATTTATAAGTATACAAAATTGAATGATACTAGTATAAAAATATAAAAACACAAATTTACAGAGTATTCTGATTGTAAAACTACTTTCTATTTCGCCAAAATTGAAGATAATATTAGGTAACAAAGTAAAATAAAAAAATATATTAAGGAAATTTCGCACTTGGTGCATTTTCTAACGATAACATTTTAATTTTCCTACAATAACTTTATATGATCACAATTGAAAATGAAATGATTAGTTCCTTGGTCTACAAGTACATTTTTTAAAGCAAAAAGCAACAAATTTGTCATAAAAGACATTTACACCTAAATATTACTCTTTACTCTTATCACAATCGCTCTACTGTAAATTGACATTAAACATTCACTAAAAAGCAAAGAAATTCAACTATAAAGCAGATATAGACCGGACATTGCCAGAAAGTGTCATCATGAGTTATCACGAGTTATTAGTTACGAGTTATTTTTAATAACTTAGTAATAATTAAATGTTATTTTTAATAATAGTTATATAATAGTTATTTTTAATAACTCGTTCTGAAATATATGCTATCAATCAATCCGAGAAACAGAATTTTCTGAGTGAAAATCTTGGCAATGTCCGCTCTATAGCCAAGGGTAACCAACTCGTCGAATGCGGCGATAAATCCAACTGATTACGGCAAGACAAGAAAAAATTAATGACTTTTTCATAGACATTTAACAAAACGAAACACATTTTGGAAAACGCTTTTTCATAATCTAATTTTATAAAGGATGACGAAATAAATTTCCAATTGGTAGTTCACACAGTCCAATCAAAATGTAGTAGATCGTTGGAACAACAGTTGGCCACCCCTACCCTATGTATTTACTGTTATTAATAACCAATCTATCCAATAATTTGCCTACCAAAGTCGAAATTTATCAATTTCTGCTTTAGTAGAAATTGACAAATTTGGAATACATGTTATTGCGGTTAACTCATTGCATTGCATTGTATCTACAAATTAAGCTTTATTAGAGATTGTCAAACTTTGATCTTTCGTAGGCAAAACATCAGACAGATTAATTATTAACGAGTTTTAATCTCTTTGCTAAAAAGCCTCTTGTGAGGTTATTGTACTATGCACATTACGAGGTTAAGGAGATCAGATCCCCAAGCTTGGGTAAGACAACATCAGGTAACGGTGGTTTCTGCTCCCTCCTCATCTTCTCCAAGTCCTTGGTTGAGGTCACACCACTCAAAACCAGAAGCGTTTGGAAACCGCATCTCACACCAAACTCAATATCAGTGTTGCATCTGTAAAAATTAATATTTACACCATAATTAAAAGATGTAGGTAGTAAGTGATAACTTAGCAGGGATAGTGGTTGAAACTAGGTGTAGGTGTAAATTTTGGGTCGGTGGTTCGAACCCCAACCTCTGATTTTTCCATTTTATGGGCATATTAGAAATTCATTATCACTTGCTATGAATGTTAAGGCAAGCATTGTGAGGTACAAAAAAACAGCTGAGTAATCTTAAGTTTTTTTTTATATATAATGGAGTAGCAAACAAGCATGCAGTCCACCTGATGGGAAGTGGCAACTGCCAGCCATGGACATCTGTGATCCACCCCAGATAAGACTAACCCCAACTAAAGTCGACCACAGATGCGATGCTACCTCTGATGACTAATTTAGAATGCCTCATTAAGTTTATCTCCCTTACCACACCAAAGTTGTGTGAATTTTACCAATTTGCACTTAGCCAATGTAGTAGTATATGACTTAAACTCCTCTCATACTGAGACTAGTCCTGTGCTTAGCAGTGGGACAGTAGTGGATTAGTAACAAATAAGAAAATAACCCCATAATTGATACAATCTGCATTCATCCTTTATTTAGAATGTTAGGTATATTCACTTTTGCCGTATAATCAATTCTAATTTCATTTGTAAAGAATTTCATAAACTATTTTGTGTAATGTACTTCATTTAACGATATTCCAAAAAGGATTTTCTTAATTTTATATAATATTTTATACCTACCTATCCCCAATCATTATGGTCCTCGCTGGATCTAAGCCTGATGATTCCAAAAACTTTCTCACATAGTCATTAGGTTTCCCCAAGACCAAAGCTTTCCTCTCAGAACATGTCTCAACAGCCCGGACCAATGTGCCAGTTCCGGGGACAACAATGGAGCCAGATTTTGGAAATCTCTCATCAGTATTTGTTGCTATGAAGAGACACTCTTCTGAAGCCAGATATGAAGCCGCTTTCATGAATTTTGGGTAACTGACGTGTTCATCATAGCCCACTACTACAGCACCAACTTCGGGATCCAAATCAGACGGCTTCATGTTTTTAAAATCTGGTTTGACATTATCCGGCTAAAAATAAAAATTGTTATTTATTTTTATTTCACCACACTATCAACATATTCATCAAAAAAATATTGCAAAGGTCTAATAATATTATATAATAGATAAAAAATAAAGACATCAATGCCTGTATTCAATCTATTAAATATTTTACCTACCAAAGATGAAATTTGACAAATTTGTCTGGTAGACATTGTAAAATTCTAATTCGTTGTAGACAAAAATCAGACAGAATGTTTAGAAATAATAGGTGATTATTAACAATTCGCAAATAAATAAACTAATCCACATTTAATTGAATAAAAAGAATGATTTTGTTTATGAATAAAAATTACTGAATTGTTTTAATCCGGTTTATTTTATTAATCGGCTTTCATTGTCGTAATAGAATAGACTAACATTACCATGAAACAACAAACAATTAATTTTGTTGATGAAATTACTGTTGGACATAAAATGTTACTTACTCCAATTCCTATGTGTCTAATTCCAACAGCTTTCAACTCGTCACCGATTCCATTGGATCCAATCAAGTATACTTTCTTCTTGAAACCAATACCTTTCAGATAGTGTGCAACCAAGTATGCCGTTGAAAGAATTTCTTCCTGTTAATGACGTTAAATATTAGCTTGTATAACTAAGAAATGGTAGGAACACTAACTTTATTACTCTAAATATCCATTTTTTTTCATTATCGTCTTTTAAAACTTTATAAGTTAAATTTAGTACGTATTTTTTTTACATTTTTATTATAGAACTAGATGTGCCCCATGGTTTCACCTGTTAAATTTTTTTAAAACATAGATGAAACCATGGGTCACAGTAATAGAAAAAAATACTCTAGAGTTTACATACAAAACTATTAAAGAAATCAATAGTTCTAATGTACCAACGATTGGGATATCCAAAAACAGTAGGCATTTTGCACATGTGACTAATTGGACCGACTTATGCAAACAGGAACCAATCCACACACATGCCAAAAGTATTAAAAATATTGATGATTTTCAACAACATTATATTTGTAAACATAAAACAAATTATTCTGTGCAATATTGTAAATAGACTATTAAAAATAACCTAAAATTTTACAGTTTACATAATTTCGACAAAAATAGCGTTTTCTCAAAACTGTCGTTGTGTGGGTTGATTCTGTTTTGCATAAGTAGGACCAATTCATGTATAGCAAATCTGAAAGAAAGTTCCATACTTTTTAGGTTAGGTTAGGATGGAAGTTTTCAAAATGTCTAGGAGCCCATCTTCCAACTGCACCCCATGTTGCTAAACTATGTAGATCAGTACGATCTAAACAAGTGCCGGGCTTTACACTCTTCGTAAATATTCTTTGATATGAGTAGACGAAGGAAATGTTTTCTTAATAGAATGAATCGTCGTCGCGGAAAACGGCCCGTCTGCAACTGTTGACGGTTAGTTGCCATAACAATGTTTATTCGTGTGAACAAACATAGTTACGTTGTTCCTAACGTCGATTGCTTATTAAACCGGAATCAGGGTTCAAAAAGACTGAACAAAGTATAATTTTTTACGGATTTTTTTAAAACAGGAGGTTCTGTACCCGACCACCACGATTGTTTCACACTTCTGATCCGATTTGGATGGGATTTTCGTTATTGTGAGCATGTTTTACAAGGATTGTTTTAGAGTGGAATACATTATGTTGATTTGGAGGGGATTTTCGTAATTTGTTACAAGGAATGTTTTAGTATATAATACATTAGGTTTTTTGTCTTTGATTCGTTTTAAAACTTATTGGCCCACGCGTCTATTGTGTTACAATCATATTTGGTGAGTCAAACGAGACTACAACGAGGTCTGGGTATAAAACGGCGTCCCGTCCCAAAAAATAATAAGTTTTTTTTTGTGGCAGGACGCAGTCTCCTTATGACGTAATTGTTTTCTATACACGAATTACGAGCAAATTGATAAAAACCATTATCATTCCGATCCTGTGATAACGCTACTCGAATGTTCCAACCGGTGTTATCGTTGTCGAGTGATCGTTTGACGAGTGTCACTCGGTTTGGTAATTCTATTTCCAAATATGTACTCATTATGTTTTAAACTATTTCTCGTCTTATATTTTTACCTGCGGAACACTAATGTATTTTCTAAAATTAAAGTAGCCTACATGGAAATAGGCCCAATCGTGTCGGAGATTACCTGGAAAAAACAGACAAACGATAATGTTTATAATTGTGCCTTTGTTGTAGGTACCGTATATACTTTCAAATGGATTTGTTAAAAGGCAGTTATTTTGACATTACAATTCAGCCCTGGCCTGTCCTGCAATACTAGGATGCCCTGTGTCGTGGGTGCCATGGACTCGCATAAAGACGAATACACTAACACGCAGATCCAGAACGTGAATTTAAATTCATCATTTTAGATTTCTGTCTGGCCGGGGTGATGAATTCGGAACCTACTACGTGTCAGACCGGTATGGTGACCGCTTTGCCACGCGGGTCGTCAAGGGTCGGGATGTTATTAAGAAAGATTTTTTAAACGCGCGTGTAACTTCGCGTCACAATTTCTTATAATAAACTCCAACCAATTCACTAAAATATTATACGAGAGTAATATATTAGCAATTTGTTTTAATTATCCTGAAGAATAATAATACTTTGCAGTATTAATATGTCGGCGTCTGGTATAAATTGACTGCAACCTGAGACTTCGATTCACGGGAAATCGAGCGTGAAATCCATCGAGCACACCACACGTATACTCTGCATACGACGTTGAGCTATTTGCGTCCAATAACTAGGATATGCCGAGACTAGAATATGTCTGCGGCTTTTCACATATTCAATAGGACTATGTCAATAGCGGTTATAGATTAGTGGTTTTGATTTCGTTTCTCTTATCCTGAGAATCCTGGGTTCGAAGCTAAGGCTTGCCGGAGACTAATAGAAATGCAATTGTGAATTTTAAACAACTTTATTATTTTCTTTTCTTTTGTTGTAATATAGAAGTATCGCATAAGCATGCTCGATGGTAAGTAACCATTGGTGCCGGTGTACAACTGTACTCAACTACAGATAAAATCAGCGTCTAACCTTCTTGAGATTGACCACAGATACTTTGCTACCCCTAAGGACTAAGTTAGAATGCGTCGGATGAGTATATCTCCCTTGCCACACCCTTAAATCCGGAACACAAAAAAACTATACTTCTCGACGTTCCAACATCCACTCAATTTCAATCAGTCGTGTTATGATATGATAGGTACTTTTGAAAACCCACCTGGTCGAGCGGTCATCATGCCGGATTGACACGCAATGGCGTCTAGGTTCGATCTCCGGCCAGACATATATCTAAATGATGAATTTAGATTTCTGTTCTGGGTCTGGGTGTTTGTGTATTCATCTTTGTGTATGTCCATGGCACCCACGATACAGGGAATCCTTATGGTTAGCTGTGAGTGTAGAAAACGTCCACTGCGTAAAAACAGGTGGATAGAATGTTCGTTAGCTAACTCAATATAAAACGTAAAACTCCCGTTGATTTCATAGGGACTATTGAACCGTATCATTTGCCACGTACAGGATCCGGGTGCTATTCCTGGCTAGGCGGAAATGTGGATGATAATTCGGTGTTTTGTTTTGAGTCTGGGTTTGTAAGTGTATCATGAGTAGGAGTATGTCACGTAGGAAATGTGTGTGAAGTGATGTAACTGTTGATCTTGAGAAAATGTTATAAGGTATCTGTGGTTTGTAATATCTTAGTGGGTTTGCGAATTAACGATCTTTCTATGTATCTATCAATGCTAATCTTGTAATGTGCTAGATTGTTTTTACATGACTTCTGAACGTTAATAAATAAGCAAAAATAGGTACGTTTTGGATGGATTTCATTTCATCTGGCCCACATTTTTAAAATTGTAGATAGTTTGAAAGGTGGTAGAACCCTTTGTAGTTCGAATCCGGCGGCCACGCTTATTTCTGCCTAATAACAGCAGTGTTAAGCTCTGCTGTCTTCTGGTTTGAAGGGAGATAAACTTAACGAGGCATTCCAACTTAGTACTCAGGGGTAGCAACGCATCTGTGGTCGACTTCAGTTGGG
>DWRA01002937.1:0-12917 GCA_018250295.1 Spathilepia clonius
TACATAAGTATAAAAAAGAAATACAAAAATATAAAAACAAAAACATTACCATAAAAAATCAAAAACATCGTTGTCTTATTAATAATTATTATGAATAGAATATTAATTATTATGAAAAGATTACAATATTTCTGATTTAATCAATATTAAATCACGAATCAATATTCGTAACTATACATTTTCAGTTGGATTTAATATTCATCCATCTGAGGATCTCATACGAATATTGTTAAACGTCAACTCGTAGGATCGTTTACAATTCCTTAGTTTCATATAAGTTTGAAAGAGTTTACTGTGTTAGTTAGTAGATGAAAAACATAAAAAAAAAACAAAACAGCCGTAAGATTTTCAAAGTACTTATTACACATACTTTAATAAAAACCTTGTATAATAAAGACAATGGCTTTGACTGTGGAGACTCTTATTATTAGTCTTGGATTCGATTATACTTACACGACATAACGTAATTATATTATTCAAAGCACGCGTCATGCGCGAAGGGGACTAATCATTGTATTGTCATAATAATAGGTATTTATGAACCTTCTAAACAAATAAGTACTTACATATATATTGAGATAAAAGTGTATGTGATTTTAAAATGTTGTTATTTAATTAAATATTCGTTTTTGCCCCTGGCTCCATGTGTGCCTCGTTTACAGTAGTAAAGTAAGTTTGCCGTTAATTTTCCACGTAATGATTTGTCAACGGAAAAAATATCATGAATGATGAGTGATGGAATTTTGTGAACGCAATTATAGAAAGTTATGATCCAACGTATAGGTACATATATACGTTAGGTACAAGTACCTATTAAAGATAAATAATGATTTTGACTTTGAGAATCTTAAAATTTTTTGTTTGAATTAACATAACCGGTCTTACATAGAAAGGTATATATTTAAAAAAACTGCAGGGTCTAAGTTCGTCCCTCTACTTATGTTTCATCTTCCTCTCCAGTAAACATATATTATAATATAGGTCATAGACTATCTATGTGTCGAATTTCATCCCAAACTATTCAGCCTTTTTTGCATGAAACATTAACAAACATACATGCATCCTCACATATGCTCATAATACATTCAATTGGCTGTATTTAATCACGACGATTTTATTATAGTTTAGGAAGGTTAGTACATAATTGCACGAAAAAACTGATTCAGATTTTTGTTTATTATTTTTCCATACGCTGGAGTAGTAAACGAGTATTCATTCCAACTGATAGGACATTTGTAATCCACCGCAGATAAGACTAGAATCCTACCTACCACACCCTTAAAACCAGAAGACATCAGTGCTTAATTGGGTGTGGCGGTGGTGCTTCCGGAGTCGAACCACAAAGGCTTCTATTAACTTTAGTTCAATGTTGTATGAGATAATCTTATAAATAGACGAATTTATCTTGTTATTACCATATGATCTAGTGGACAGAGCAGTGATATTCATTTCGAAAATATTTCAAGTTCTTGTAGGCGGAAGTTCATATTATGTAACTCTGTCGGAGTAACATTATCAAACGTACTTATCGTAATGACTGGCTTCTAAACATAACTCTAAATACAGCTATGTTTCTTTTACCGGTCATGCTATTTTGATAAAGCTTAGGTTAGGTTAGTACATATCTTCAGTGAATTTTATTATCTGACTAGCTGACCCGGCGAACTTCGTATCGTCTTAGAATTAAATAATGTGTCAAAGTTAAATAACTAAATTAATAATAAAAATAAAAATTTAGATTAAATAAAAACAAGTTAAATAAAAACAAAAATTTTCGTCAAAAAAAAATTAAGGGTGAACAACTCTTATCACTTAGGGGTATGAAAAATAGATGTTGGCCGATTCTCAGATCTACTGAATACGCATATAAAATTTGGTAAAAATCGGTAAAGCCGTTTCGGAGGAGTACGGTAACTAACATTGTGACATGGAAATTTTATATATAAGATATTACCTATCTGATTTTTATATGATGGAAATGCAAATGAGCATGCAGTTTACATGAAAGTGGCAACTGCCGCCCATGGACATTTGTAATCCACCCCATATGACTTAGTCTTAGACCTACCAAAGGTTGACTACAAATGCGTTGCTACCTTTGAGGACTAAGTTGGAATGCCTCGGATCAGTATGTCTCCCTTACCACACCGTTCAAACCAGAACAGCAGCGCTTAACACTGTTATTAGGCACAAATAGGCGCTATTTATGTTATTTGTCTCTAAAGGTATCATTGACCACGCCTTGAAAATAAATCTGCAGACTAATAGGGGCGTAGGGCATATAATGTTATTCAGACACGCGAGGGGCGTTGAGGACCTTGTTATTAAAATCGATCTGTATCAGGTTCAATAATCCCGCATTTCTGTGGTTTCAGATTTTGTTCTGCACATTAAATACTCACAAAGTGGACATGAAAAAACTTCTCGGTGGACAAATAGGATTAGAAGACTTCATATTTGCACACAGGAAAGGTCGACCGAAGGAAATAGAAATTGTTAAAACGGAAGATGCCTTAGGCTTAACTATAACGGACAACGGGGCTGGATATGCTTTTATTAAAAGAATAAAGGAAGGTTCCATAGTATCAAGGATACCACACATAGAGGTAAGGATCTGTATGGAAATTGAATCATTTCTTGTGTCACATTAACTCAATTAGTAGGTCCGTCCGGTCATTCCCCTTGTTAAGATTTAAACAGGAAATTAACTGTTGTGTTGTTCATTTGTCGTTGTTTCCAGGTTGGAGACCACATCGAGAAACTAGATGGAGAAAATATGATTGGAAAAAGGCATTACGAGGTAGCGAAAATCTTAAAGGAAATTCCAAAGGGAACAACATTTACTATAAGATTAGTCGAACCTCTTAAAAGTGGGTTTGGTAGCATCGGGCCGAAATCGAGCGGCGCCAGGTCCGGAAGGAAACAAAATTATGGGTCCGGCAAAGAAACCCTTCGATTCAAAGCGAACGGTCAAGCTACTATAGAAAATGAGGTATTTTTGATTATTTTTATCGATTCACTACTAATGGATACCTACATAATTTATTATCTGAATGGACCTACTTATGCAAACAGGAACCAATCGACACAACGACAGTGTTGAGTAAAAATACATTTTTGTCAAAATTTTGTATACTGTAAAATTTTAGGTTATTTTTAATAAAATCTATTTACAATATTGCACAAAATAATTTGTTCTATGTGTATAAATATAATATTATTGAAAATCATTAACATTTTTAATGATTTTAGCATGTGCGTGGATTGGTTCCTGTTTGCATAAGTAGGTCCAAATTAACTACCTACTCCAAGATTTTGCCAATTTCCTATAGGTTACTCAAAGTCGTTTAATTCGTGTTCATTTTTAGATAAATCGTCTGTTGATGGATATTTACCACATAAATATAAGTGGGAAATGTAAAATTGAGTAGGTACTCATATTTACTGAGCGAGCGAATTTATTAGTATCGTTAGGAATGCGTGTTGTAATTTTTAATAGTGTTCAATATTATCTAGCTTAGTTATCTTAGCTGTCTTACCATAACTGCCAACAACTTATGATGTTCTAAAGAAATTAGAAATAATTACTTGCTACTATCATAATCAAATGTTACTGAAAGTGAATTAGAATAGCTACACTTAGTTTATTAACTCAACTCATCGTATTGATAAATAACGCTCAAGTGTGGCATATGTGTAAAAACGCGTTTGCTCTGACACTAAAATTTTGCGACGTCTACATAATATGCCTATTATTACGATTCCATCGTAGAAGGAAGGCGGCTAAAATTTGAGCGATTATTATTATGTGATAGAGCCATTATCGTACAATCGGGGAGGTACTACTGTCACACGTTTTAACGTGAAACAGTTTCGCGTTAAAGGATGTGGATGCCGGCTGACTAGCATATTAGGTGATCATCTTAGCTCTCAGGAGCGGCAACGCATTGTGATCAGCCTTAAAATCTGTTCTATACGAAGTTGGTCACGTATGTCCATGGGCAGTATCCACTTACCATCAGGTGGAGTGGAAGCCCTTCCTACTCCAAAAAACGATATCCGTAACATAATGCACAAAAAATGATATATCTCTTTCCAGCACGACGAGCGATCGAAAGTGGGTATAGAAAAGATCAACAGTCTACTGGAATCGTTCATGGGCATCAACGACACGGAACTGGCGACGCAGATGTGGGACCTCGCTGAAGGCAAGACCAATTCCATGCAACTAGCTGATGCTATCGACAACAGCGACTTGCAGGAATTCGGCTTCACTGATGAATTTATTATCGAGCTATGGGGAGTCATCACCGATGCCAGATCTGGAAGACTTAGTTAAATTACATATTTAGGCATTGATTTTAGTACAGGCGGTGCGTAAAGATTACTGTAGACCTTAACCTTTAAGTAGAGTTAACCTTTTTAGGCCATGGACCCCCTATAATCAAGGACAATTCCAGGGATCCCCTTTAAAATGGGTAAAACCCTTTGTGGTTCGAATCTGGCGGCACCACATAATCAAGGACAATTCCAGGGATCCCCTTTAAAATGGGTAAAACCCTTTGTGGTTCGAATCTGGCGGCACCACCGTCACACCTTTTTCTGTTTAATAACAGCAGTGTTAAGCACTGTTGTCTTCTGGTTTGAACGATGTGGTAAGGGAGACTTATCCGAGGCATTTCAACTTAGTTCTCAGGGGTAGCAACGAGCAGAAATATTGCTGTGTGGTACTCAATGGTTTAGAAAATCAAATGACTAATACCCAATAAATAACGTTTAATGATGGGTAGATAGTGTTAGTAGTGCTAAAACTGGTCGTCTTGTGCCTAATTTGCATTGGAAACAAGTTTATATACCTAAATAGATGGATATAATATGTTGCTGTAAATGTCCGAAGTGCAATGTATCTTAAAACACTTAAACAATATATTTTGAAATTTTAAAAATTATTAAACTTTTATAGGTGAACATATAAGTATGAACCATGTTAAAATCTTCATGCTAGTAAACAAAGTCCAAATTAATATATTACTTTTGAGGTCTACTGTAACGGTGGGGGCGCGTCTTCATAATTATCCTAAGGCGGTCAGAACTCTTGATCAGTCGCTGGTTACGTAACTACATCGAACCACGTGCATGTACATTTTTCTTTTGTTTAGCTTATGTTGAATTGGAACGAAATGTAAACAAAGCAATCGAACTTTGCGTAGACTGTCCCGGTCTCCGTCTAGATACAATACGTCAATACTTCTTAAGGTTCATCATCAACCCATTACTGTCCCACTGCTGGGCACGGGACTCCTCTTAGAGTGATATTAAAAAAAAAACGCTTTATACACTCACAGCCCCACACTAGGATTCCGTGTGTCGTGGGCGCCATGGACACACACAAAGACAAATACACAAACACCCAGACCCAGAACAGAAATTTAAATTCATCATTCAGATATCTGGCTGACCGGGGATCGAAACCGGAATCCACTGCGTGTCAGACCGGTATGGTGACCGCTCCGCCACCCGGGTCGTCAAAGGGGTATTAAGGGTTTAGACTTTTGTCTACGGCGATAGTCAAGTGCGAATTTGTAAACTTCACACACCTATGAGCACTTTATTTTAAAGAACTCTTACGCGTGTATATTTCGTCACAATGGTTATTATATTCATATTCCTATACAGTTAAAACAAGTGATAATTAATGTCTATTACGTACAAGACTAAAAACCGGACGTGCGCGCTTGAGATTCAAACCTCGTACCCCTCGATTGAGAGCATTACCACTAGGCTATCACTGTCTACGCAATGCTATGTGTTATACATGATTTTCTTCGAACAATCACTGGCGTTTCTTAACTTTCACGTATGTAGATTCGCGGAATCGTCTTTGATAATATAATACATTTACTTTCACTGAATATGTACTATTCAATTGTAAAGGAATTATTTCGTAACTATAAAATGTGGACTTACACCATGTAATTGTTGATTATCGACACGGTTGAATTTTAACATCCCCCAATTTTGGAGATAGTAAATTGGTTGGTTTGTTATGAGAACTATATTTTTTTATGATAAATTTAAATCGCGTGTTTAAAATTATATAAACAGGAATATAGTTTATTCGCAAACAGAACACCATGTAATTGGTGATTATCGACACGATTGAATTTTAACATCCCCCAATTTTGAAGATTCATAGTAAATTGATTGGTTTGTTATGAGAACTAGTTTTTTTTATTATAAATTTAAATCGCGTGTTTAAAATTAATTAAAAAGGAATATAGTATATTCGAAAACAGAACTAGAACCGCGATCTATACATATTTGTCTCATGGCGTTAATAGTTAAGAGACATTGTGGAATTTCTTCCGCACTAGATATCTTTTAACCGTTGTTTTACATCACCTACTTTACTGTTCTATTTTTGCTCTCAAAAGACCGAGATTCAAACGTGCAAGTTTGAGTTTTGTTTCGTAGAATTGGACTACTCGAAATTTAATTTTATATATTATGATGGAGTAGCAAACGATCATGCAGTCCACCTAATGGTAAGGGCAACTGCCGCCCATGGACATTTGTAACCTACTCCAGATAAGACTAGAATCCCAACTGAAGTCGACCACAGATGCGTTGCTACCCCTGAGGACTAAGTTGGTATGCCTCGTTAAGTTTATCTCCCTTCACATCCTTCAAACCAGAATACAGCAGCGCTTGACACTGCTGTTACAAAGCAGAAATAGGTGTGGCGGTGGTGTCGTCGGAGTCGAACCACAAAAGGTGCTACCACCTTAGAAGTTTTTTTATTATTTGTGACTTAATGTGACTAGCAGTGCAATTCACACAGTACATATTCTGCGAGCATTAATTTTGATTCATGAATTACGAAAATAGCTATATATTAAACTTCTCGACATTTCATTTCTTTTTATTTGTATATGAGGTAATATATTGATGGGACTAGCAGTGCAATTCACACTGTACATATTCTGCGAGTAGGAATTTTCATTGGTGATTTAACGAAAATAGGTATATAGTTTCTAGGATATGTTCTTGCGGGTTGCACTGCTTATAAATCAATATTTGATGATTTTGAATATCGTTGATGATTATTATGTTAATACTTATAATTTAAGTAGAAATATTATTAAGCATTTATTACCAGAAATAACAAATGTTTAAATTACCTATTGAATTTGTAATGTCTGGATAGGCTTGATTAAGTATAAACTTGTAATATTAATAGTAGATATTATAAGTTTTATTTACGTTCAAGCTACGAAGTTAATAAATGGCATTCTCAGTGTAGAATCAAAATCCCGTGTACGGGAGTGGTACTATTACCAACCAAAGGTATGTTTGTATCTTATACAATAAATATTTATTGCAAATAGGATTAAAACGTATAACGACGTAAGGTTGCTTAAGTATTGCTAAGTCAGAGAATATTGTTACAGTAATATTTGTGTAAAAAGAGATTGATGATGATATTCCGTACTTAGGATAAATATAGGTATATTTACAAATTTATAAATATACATTATTTATAATACTTTAATGTTTTGAAACAAATTTATCATTGAAATACAATTAAACAATAATTCAGTACAAATTGTAAACCGCCAATACAAGTACCTAAATTTTATGAGAATATTTTTTTTTCGGAGATGCGAATAAATCATTGTTTCAAAGAATAATGTTCCATTTACAAATAAACGAGTACAAAATCTTAGTATTTTTTACGTAAGAGAGAAAATTATAAAGGAAATATAAAGTAAGCATCATGTTGTAATTTAAATTACAGATAGTTTTATAATTAAAATGTCTGCATTTTATTTCAACCAATTTTCGTTTATTACACATGATACACTTGATTGTCTATGTCTAGGTATCAGGTATTATGTACCTTCTTACAGTACGAAATACATGTGGAATCAAGCCAAATTAAAATTACTGTATATCGAATGGGTTCTTAAGAAGAAAATGGATTTTACCTATCAATATTTCGTTAAGTAATACATTTGCGTAATTGTTTCAATGAGATATTATTTTTATGTCATAAGAGAGTATATATTAACATTGTTTAATTAATATCATTTGAAATAAAATTTCATATTTACTATTCATAAAACAAATCAAAAAAGTTTAGTATCACACAAACGTTGTCAGGAATAGCTTAAGTTGTAGAAAATATCCGTTATTTATAAATGCTCGATAAGTTGGCAGGAAATAAAGCAAAAGTCACGTATTTCTTATCAGTTCCAATTAAGAATGTTTGCCTCATTAGTTAAAAACCATTAGTGTGATATTCTGGACTCTAAAGATTAGTTAAAAGTTTAAAACATTCTTCGCGCAAAGGCTGCAAGGCAGATATTTCGTTTTATTTATTTTTATTTTTGACAAAAAACGAATAAAGATTATATTACGTTGTCACAGAAGAGGAATGAGAGAACATTTCTCATGCGAGCGATTTGTAAAATCAAACAATTTGGTGATTAACACTATAATTTCTCTGCTAGATCTTGTGGCACAGCTTGGTGAAGAATGCCCTAGATCTCAAACTGTGTGGTTAGATTTGTGTCAGGTCGTGGCTGTGGCACTTAAAAAGGGTAAATCACGAAGCATATTTTTCTGTATAAGTGTTTAAGTATAATGTTTTAATTACACAAAGGTAATCAATGGTGCCTTTATCTGCATATTATCAGGAGAATTTTATCTTGAACAATCTGTTTTACATAGCTTCATGTTATAAGTACATTTGTTGGTATACAAAGTACCTATTTGGTAAATTAGTAATCAAATGTTATTAATTATTATGAATACATTCAGGTACTCACGGACACTCGAAGACTAAACCATGCGCCGGTACTTGTTATAGCACTTTTAACAGAAATGTGTAGTTGTAAAGTATGGGATACTTATTGGAGACAGGAATTTTCCGTGCGAGCGAAGTGCCTTATAATTATTAGGTATATAGGAACAGTACAATATTCTCAATCGTAAATCTAAAGTAAAACTTGGATGTCAAAGTTAGCGTGAGTACAAGTGTTCAATAAAGATATTCTTATATACCTATATCATTTTTTATATGATGGATACTTCCATCAACAAGCATTTATTCCACGAGACGTGTAATTCTATTCTATCCAAAGTTCTTTAAGAAGCCAACTGCGTATTCATATGTAACCACAGCTACATCACAATATGAATTCGTGGATGGGCGTAATTTTTAATGAAAATGTATAGTTTTGTTCACACAGATTAAATTTTGTCATTCAAATTAACAGTGTAAATAATATTGACCACGTTGCAGTGACAATGTAGCCACAGCTTACCGATATTTTGTCGTTGCAGTGTGGTGTGTTTGGTTACATATGAATAGTGAAGAGGTTCCTTGTTTTTCTCCAACATATAACATTATTCTTTATTTCAGTTTACTGTAAGCTTCTGTACTTAACTTGCAACCAATACAATAAAAATGTATAAATAATATTATAAATAAGTGATAAGAATAATTTATTTTTAATTATTACATCTAATGTCAGTAATAGGTACCTATAACGAAAGAGTGCCTTTTGATGTACGATGTGAAGTCGCTAGAGTTAATAAAGCATATTTAAAAACTTAACTATTGTTATTATTTTACTGAAGTAAAGTGGAAAGTAACAGTTGTATATATATAATAAGAAACATAAAATGTATCAGGTTTCGCAACACAGTTCTACCGCAAAAAGTTGCGAGATATAATATTAAACCAAGTCGTCTAATCGTCTTCGGGAAAAGACAATCACGACTGTGCCGTTTTTTTCCTTTTGCTCGACTTGGCGGGGACACTGCCGTGCCCCAGATAAATAGTAGAAATCAGACATTATTTCACAACTTCCTAATGAGTATTATTTTAATATCTATATAATTTATCTCCTTTATGATTTTATAATAATGCTATCTCTTTCTTTCCTCATGTTACAACAGCAGCTACTCGATAAGACGGACACGGACAAAATAAAATTGAGTAGGTACGTCACAAGATTCCATGTTTACAAGTCATAAAAGTAGTACCGAATTGGTGTATGTACTAGAAAGTTTCGTTAAACTATACTTGTAAAATTTGCTGTGCAAGATTCCAAGCGAAATTATATAGACATGTCGGAAATATTTTGGTCGTAGTGAGCATTCGCTTTACCTACTACGATAGGCTAATGGACTCGCTGTTAAAAATACAGTGAGGTTATGTTATGTTTCTTAATTTTATCATCAGATTAGCTCCATGACACCACATCGTTGCATTTATAAGTATCTATTCCATAAGTCATATGAATGCCAGTAATGCAAAGCAGACAAAAAACAAGAAATCTAGTTTTTACGGGTAGGTAAAGGTACTTAAACGTAGCGGTAGAGCTGATGGGCTACCTTGTGTAAATCATTCATCGTCGCCTAGGGATATTAGCTTTGAGATTGCTTTTAGCATCTTTCCTGAAGAGCTCTACGTCATAGCAGGTCATAGCATAGGAAAGATAAAGTAAGGCCTCCGCCCCACTCTAAACTCAGGTGCTAAGTTGATGAAAACTCCATTTACCTTCAGAATGTAACTGTGAATAACACCTAACTATACAAACACACGGAGTAAAACAGGTTAATTATTTTGCATAAATTAGTAGATAAGTATATAAATATAAGCGTAATAAAACTAGTATGTAAGCGAGCACCCCGTCCTGCTGACCTTGTTGTGTATTATAATATAAATAACTCTGAATTCGCTATAAGATATTGTATTGCTACGTAAACAACAGATGTAAGGCCCTTATCATTTTATCGCGCCTAAGTGACAGTACACGCTGATCAACAATCTGTGCACAAAATTATAATAAGCTACGTAATCTACGTTTTGTAAATCACTGTCGAAACATAGTTTTATTCGTTGTATTGAGTCCGGCCCGGCTCAACCGCAAGTGTACTGTAGATTGTAGAATAGCGCTGCTGAGTGAATATAAACCATGGCTGGAATAACAAGAAGACTTTTCAAGTTCCAAATGGACTTACCACTGAAACTAAAGGTTTATAATGTATCAAAGGTAAGCCAAATTAAGTTTCATTTTAATGTACAAAGAAAACTAGGTAGATATTACGATAAAATCATACTTTAAAACGTTTTTGGTTATGTTATAGTAGGTACTGTATTTGCGATTTGAATTGTACAGAATACACAGTCATATTCCATATTAATCATTGCTTAACTTATTATAACATTTAAAAAAATATATACGTGGCCAAAATATTGTATATGGAAGTATCAAGGAGAAAGAGATTTAAGATTATTATTAGAATTCATTTAAGTATTGACTTCTTCAATCGAGAAGTTTCACGAAACATCGACTGAACCGTACATAACTTAGACTGACTTCGTCCAATTTGTTTCGTGCCTCGTGGTAAATAAAGTCAAAATTATGTTAAATCAAGAGCTATCTGGTATTCTGGTAACATTGAGATAAAAAGTATGATGTCCATGCTTTATAAATGTTTTTTATTGATTTCAAAATTATGCACTATGTTCGGCTGTATAGTATTTTAAAGATATTTATTTATATAGATATTTAGTTTTTTTTAAGATATCCTATTAGGTTCATATACTGGCAGAAAACAGGTGAATAAACGCGAGTACGAGTATACAAATAATCTACTCGAACGTATTCGCCGATAAATCGCCAAGCCCGTTCGGCTCATTCTGTTTCTGTTGGGTGTCAGTATTCAGCTCAAACCGAAGAATTATACTCTTGTAATCATACGCTGTGTTTACACATTCGTTATTGTTCAGCGAGTTTCTTGTCGGATTATTCATGAGTATCTGAACAATAATAATATTACAGCAGGTATTTTTTGTGTGATGCAGTGATCTTACAGTAATAACTTTTGAAATGAATTTCTGGATTGACTTCTTTAGCAAAGTTAAGATTTGAAACTTGATAACACGACATTATATTATGCTCTTTTTAATGTCGTGTTATGACATAAAATATAATCCTCCCATTTTTCGAACTTTAATTTTTTCAATGTTTAACTTTTACCGCGTCTGAACTGCACACATGATTTTATTCAGTAAAGATGTAGCTGCTCATTTTGTATTACTGTGTTTGTTAAGTGTCTTCTAAGTTAAAATGATTGTTTCAAAAAAGTTGAATTCTTTATTAAATAATTCTATTAATCACTGGAAACTATAGTGACTTACTAATAATGAAAACAATCGAATCGTAATGTAACTCGTAATCGATTTTATATTCATCCCTAATTTTGACATTGGCTGTCACCATTGTTTAGAAAGTCAAGTTGTCATTTTGTTGTTGAGTGAGGTTGTTTGTTTGTTACTTATTTATTTACGTCATGAAAATAACAATTTTCCATTATAGATCCAAATAATTATAAACACATTTATTTTGTCGTGTCATACTGGAAAAAATGCTGATTGTTTGAACTAAACTACTTTGTATGCATCCAGGCAAACTATTTACGGACATTATCAAGTGCATCTTACAGCACAGTAAAGAAGAGCAATAAAATATATGATAATGTAAATGAAGCTGTAAAAGACATCAGTGATGGATCGAAAATTCTCGTTGGTGGCTTTGGTTTGTGTGGGATCCCCGAGAACCTTATTCAAGCACTTTATAATAAAAAAGTCGCCGGCCTTACCGTTGTCTCCAATAATGCAGGTTGGTGTTAATATTGTTTAATTGAATTATAAATAATAACGTTTTTTACCATTTTTACCAAATAATGTATTTTTTAATATTTAAAATTGCTTATAAAATAACTCTAGATATTAATTATGAGTTATTTATAAGATATTATAAATGGACCTACTTATGCAAACAGGAACCAATCCACACGCATGCCAAAATCATTAAAAATGTTGATGATTTTCAACAATA
>DWRA01002938.1:0-12916 GCA_018250295.1 Spathilepia clonius
AAAGTTATATACTTTCGATTTTTTTTTACAATTTTAAACAAAATTATATACAAGTACGGTGAGACAAAATCATTTGGTACCTTTCTCTCTTTTGCTTGTCAGTCGATTATTTTATTTGGCTACTCTTACGTGCTAATTATGAAACGGAACCCTTAAAAGATCTTCCATATGTCTGTCTGTCCGTCTGTCATAGGCAATTTGCTCTGAATCTACTAGATCCAATAAGATGAAATTTCAGTCACTTAAGATATTGTAATAAAATTGAATTCGTTTTTAGTTTAGGTTTAAGGTTTTTGCTTCTAGGAACAAATACTGATATTCTATCAGACTTTACTGTGTGACCTGTCAGAAGATAAATCTTGCTTTGAAGATCTTATATATATTTTTACAGTAGCTGAATAAATAATTTTATAGTTTTAAGTAAATAGACAATATTGAGCATTTACAGTTGAAACATATTCTATGTACTACTACAATATTTGGCTTTTTATTTAAGAAAAGGCAGACGTAGTGGCTCGCTTCTCAAAACATTTCACCATAATTATTCGGATACCCAAACCCAGAAGAAGAATACCGTAACTTTTCCCGCCTTAGTTAACTTTTTGATTTTCTTAGGTTCCTAGGTCTTACTTAGGCGTAGGTGAAGGCCCTTTTTCATGTGCAATTCATGTCTTTGAACCCTGTTATATAAAATATCTGTAGGTTCAGCCACATGCCAGATTGTCACTCTTCGCGTTATTGATACAATATCTTTTACTTTTTCCAAGTCATTTTCATTGCGTTATATGAATAAGCAAGAAATGTTTATGAAAATTGGTAATATCCTATTATCATTATGTTTGACTGTGACCTTTAATGATGTTGTGCTGTACATTTATATTTTTTGATTTATCGCTTTTAATGTTAATATGAAATGCATGTATTCTGAATAGAAAAACTTTTTTATAAACATCATTTACTATTTCCATGCCAATACATGTACATATGCGCTCAATAAATGTAATCGTATTCCGAGGTTTGCCTGTTTTTAATGCTCCGTGCGCTCCACTTTAAGCCGTTGTGAAACGCTCGCTCGGGACAAGTGCTATTTTTAAGGTCGCATCACCGCCCCCGCACTCCCATGTTTTTATGCATTTCCATTTTTCGGATTTCAATATTTACGCACTTAGGTTTCTAAAACAAAAAATTTAACATGTATCCTGTAAATTATTTTTTCTTTTAAATAACATTTGTTTAAAATATGAGATGTTACGCCATTTCTAAAATAAACTAAAATGTTTTAACATAAATTTTAAAATGTCTATTTCGATATTACCCATGTTTTCCCTACATATTCCTGCAACGAGGTTTAATGATGAGTATAGCTTAAACAACCACGGTCGGTAGATAACTGTGTGAAACAAGGAAATCTCTATGAAAATTTCCCAATAGCAGTCTCCCAATTAACGCACGTCTGCACGTGTTGATGCTTCATCCGATATTATGTATTGTTTTCAATATGTAGAGTGCCACCACCATATACCAAATATCCTGCGCTCTGTAGTATTTGTATATAGACCTCATGACCACGACCCTCCCGCCACGCCAATTTACCGAAATTAGTGTGATTCTATAGTATAACATCATCTTTAGTATAACAACTCTCTATCACAGATATAACGAATCAAAACAACTGCAAGAAAATTAATAAATTACGAGTCTTTTCCTAGCGCTCGCTGGGAGCAATTGCGCTGTTATTACGATGCAATTGATATGGATTTTGTTCAATTTTCCCGGAGACTGAAACTGTATTAACGGTATCGGAGTCATTTATCGCTGGATATTTAAATAATAATATCGCTATTGCGAATTAGACAAGTGTTTACTTGTTTTTCCTTTAGGCGTCGCGAAACGTACGAAACATAATGATCACACTCATTTTGTATTATTCTGTTAACGTTAATAAATACATCGTATTTATTACACGAAACACTACAAAAGCAGGACTCCTTGAAAAAAATGCTGATTTGACGATTTGTTCTGTGATTACATAATATTTTTGTTTGAATTTAATTTAATTTCATTTAGACTTTACCTTACATTAACTGTAACCTCTTTTATTTCAAATACTATCCAATAGCCACAACTAGGATAGACGACTTCACATGCACTCCGAACTGTGTACTACATGCGCATGATATTAGCATCTAGCGGTCACCAATCTATTCCTGACCGCGTTCGGTGTGATCAGCTATAACCGATACTATTTGAGGTACTGTGCGAGCGGTACGTTAATAATATACCACGTTTGTTTAGCTTAGTTTTATTACGAACTTATAAACGATTTGTTTAACTGCTGCTTACAAATCACTGTAATGAACAAAATATCAAGTATAACAGTACTTGATATTTTGCTCATTCGCAGAAAGAAGAAAATGAACTTTAATTTCTTTTGGACCTATCGATTTGTTAGATTGCACATCTAAAAACATCCTGTTCTCGTAATCAACAATACAACGCTATTGATATTCACATAAATAAATCAGAGAAAATGTTTTTACTAGAAATTTTATTTAACGTATGTTTAAGTGTAACTCATTATAAATATTTTCCTATACATCGCCCATCTCATATACACAGTTCATGGAAATAAATATATATTTGAATTTTAATTTTAATTATTTTAAGAAACCGCAGCCTTTGGCTATGATAATATAATAAAAAGTATTAAAGTAAGTTTTAGGACTATGAAAAATCCCTGCAGATAAGGTGCTCTTGCGATAAGTTGTACGTCACAAAGGCAACCGTAAGAAAATGTTTTTTCTGCTCTCTGTAATTCAGTAAACGAACAACAAGATATCTGCTTTAATTCTTGGGCGCAAAGCAATTTTCTAAGAAAATGAGGTAGGATTAACTTAATAAGAATAGTGTCGGCGCAATTATGGCGTTGTAATTTTGTTGAAGAAATGAGGTGAGTATCCGGTATCCGTAAACGTTGACCACGCCGATGTCGTCCACGTAATGTCCTGTTTATCAATTCTTCTTTGTGACAATATTATTTATCTAAATATAAGATAAAATACGATTACTAAAGAAAACAATCCTCAGCGAGTGTTTCTTACCAGCCAAAGGAATTTAGAATTTAATAATAATTAATTCCGCTCATTGAATTTTAAAATCAAAAATGTTCATATGTTATTATCAGTCAATACATTAAGCATATCTATGTTCTGTACACTCCAATTATTATTGAAGCCTTGAGATAGATTATTCATCCGAAAATAGCCAGTTCCTTCCATATACTATACAACACAGTTTACTGAAACAGAAAGATAATGGCTTTACAGATATTGAAGAACAATTTGTAAACTATACATTTTGGTTATATAATTATTAATAAAGATTTAGTAATACTGAACAAACAATACATTATATGAGCAGTAAGTGGTAGTTAGTGCTCCTTTTTACTTTTAATCAGGGTTCTAAGGTCTCGAAAGTTGCTCGCGCCTTTAGTGGTGTGTATAAAGCGAGTATCATAGATGAAAGACCCATCGTGATAACTATGATAAGCCCTGGTTTTTCAACAACGGATATCATCACTTTCAAACCACATGTGCGGAGTTTGATTCCACACTGCTGATGCAAAATTAAGAGCTTGCTTGAATTAGTTTTTACATAACGAAAATGGGTAATTTACTATCGTAAAGGTGTTGAACATTATATTGAGCATTATTTAGAAATTGTAGACAACAAGGGAGAATACGTTATTGATTAAGTAGTTATTAATATTTTTAAAGAAACCGGCGGGTACGCAGTTGGCGACCTATTAGGGTTTCTTCATTTACATCAACGGATATAGAGCATGTAAGAGGCGTGACATAGAAGGCAAAAAGTATTCTCTTATGCTATGTATATTGATGTATTTATATGAACCGTGACACAGTCGCGAGGACATGGCCTGTGCGGGTGAAAATATTGTATAGAAAAATGTAATGTTGGTCGCAGCCCGTGCCTAACACGATTCATATCTAAACTTATAATTGAAATTCAATTTCGATAAATACGTACACGTAGTAAAGTACGAAGTTTTGTTATTAATTTACTGTGACACCAATATTACCTTGTTTCATAGTTACAGAACAAAAGGAATGAAATTCAAAAAATGTCGTGCCCTTGAATGCGCAGATTCTGAAAACCATTTGCGGCGTGTTTGTTCTCTTCGATTAAATTTCCCGAGCGATGGGAATGTAACAACTGTTGTCTTCGCTGACCTAAAATTGAAAACGTTTGTTTTTATTTAAACTATCCTTTGCGTTTCAGCGACGCTAAATACACAATAAATATGAAAGATCTATTTACCTACACCGTTAAAAGTATTGAACAATTTAAAACGATTCAGATGTATACATTTCGATTGTAGGTGTTGATAAGTTTCTGTTTAACAATATGTCTCTAATAAACAATTTTATATCACATCAGTGTAACGGGTTCTTCCTTTGATATATCTGGCGATGCGTATATACTTATATTATAAGTGATCTACATTTATGTAAGTTATGGTACAACTATTTAATAATAATTAATTTTAAAAGCACAATAAAAAGAACAAACCTATAATATACTAGCATATTAGTTTAGACACCAGACATATCTCCAGTTTTTATCTATTTTCATTTTACGTCTCTGCATTTATTTTAAGTGGAAAATTACAAGATGCGGCGAACAGAAGTTTTCGCATTTTTTCCAACTCGTCTGTATTGTAAACACAGGCATAATCTAATCTAAAGCTGATCTGTTGCGCTACTTCAGATCCAGAATAAATTTTAAAGATAAAACATAAATCAAACAATTTTGTGCAATATATTCAGGTTCACATTTTCTTTAATATACCTAAAATTAATTATGCAAAGTATGCATAATTAGCTACTTTTTTTTTGTTACTTTTCTTTATTTCATTTTTTGCTTTAAAACATTATGTTAAAAATATCTTATAAATCGTTTTTTTTCTATTCTTGACAGTAGTTTTATCTCTGAAAAGACTGGTGTAGAACTTTCTTTGAGAAGCCATCTTGGAAAGAGCGATCTTATCATCAAAGTGTATATTTAAAAAGACGTTTTGAATACTGAGCATTGCAGTTGCAACTTCAGTTTATGTTCTTTTTTACTGAAGTCTATTCAATGATCAGATAATTCGACTAACTTTAAAGAGAAGAGACAACTGGACATTTTCTCACAGATTTTTTTTTATATTTTTCAATGTTCATTTTAATACACTGACAAAAAACAGATTATAAATTACGTCAGCGCCTTATTTTTGATTTTATAATATATTGGGGCGCAGCGAACACAATGCAACTTGTTTTAATAATAAGCCGACACATTAGCGCACTTGTTAAATTATGATATTGTACTAATGGGAAACTTGATACCCAATTTGCCGCTCGCATTACATCTCCACCCTTTTAGAGCAAATTAGCGATGCAGCAGTCCATACCTAAAACTGCATGTTTATTGTGATATTTTGTAATTACAGTAAATGTGCATTGGATGAATCTCGCTCGTCTCTGTTTCTAACTTTTACCTACATACATTTAACGTTAAAAATAATTAAACATAAGTTACGTTCTAAATAGGTATATAGGTAAAGAGTCTACAAATATGATGACATTCTAAATGTATCCACTTCCCGCTGTACTGAATTAATTTGTATTGTTTCAGGTTCGGAGAAGGGTCGCGGCACGCTCGACGTGCTACTGTGCACCACGTACTGCCGCTCCCAGCTATACCTCTCACGGCAGCTCTCACAGTTACACCCAGAGCTTACCATGCCCATGTTCTCAGGTTGGTGTATATTGGTCGTGCTACTACTTGGGGTCTATGTTTTATCCCTAAAATAATAATCTGACAATTATTCTCCTGTGTTGTCCAGCAATTTTTGACAGATCTTACCTTATTGTAACTATTTCGACAGTCTGCTCATCGTATCCTTTGAAACACTGGCCATAAAATGTAGTTTGGCCCAAACAAAGGAAGAATATCACCACTGAGCAATTAGTCCTATTACTTAATCGATTTCAAAGATATTCACCAACGTCGGTCATGCAAAGATCACTTGACGTAGTACCTTATTAAGTATAATTTATAAATGTAGCATACGTACTAAGAAATTTTTAAAGAAACTTTTCCTGTGTCTCATTTTATTTTCGCACAAAATGAATCAGAAACGCAGACTGAAATGCATACTTGAAGCTGAACATTAAAGGTTCTTGCCCTGTTACGGCCTGTTTCAACTATGTTTTGTCTAAATTCGTAAAGATATTCGAATACTTGCTCCGCCTCCTTCCCACGATTCCGTCTCAATATAAACGCTTAACTATGTGAACGTACTTGTGTGTTACCAAGCCGTAGTAAGTGCAGTCATTATATTTATTCATGTATACTCATATTATATTAAAATAAACAGTTACGCCGTGACCAGTCGGTACATGTTTTCCATTATGAGCAATAATTAATCCGCTTTTGAGGTCGTAATTTAATATCGTGTATCGCATTGATGCTGTCAGCTTGAAACATTTGCCCGATCTGTACTTTCCGTTGTTACATTATTTGGAAACGTTGCTACCGCAACATTTACAATGAACGTACAAAAATCAATCATCATCAATAAAATTTTGTATGCCAACTGACTTACATATGAGACGATCATAGTAGTATTCAGGAGTGTCTGGTAACGCATCTGTGATCGGCTTCAGGTAGCACCCCTGTTCTGTATGGAAATAGTGACAGATGTCCATAGGCGACATGCCCAAATACAGTATATAAGTGGTACCACTTACAGTAGATGTTAGTAATTTAAAGTCTACCTGTGAAATAAATATATTTATAAAAGGTATAAAAATGCAATTGTAAAAACTGTATTACGAGCCAATTAATGTAATAGTTTCACTAAAATGGATACAAATATTAATACTTTATTTGTGAATATGGGTCTTACAGGTTTTAAAGTGGTTACATAGCAGTGTGCTTTATATTCGACCTTTTTGTGTATACAAATAACATAATTTTTACCTCAGATTACAAGTCATTAAAAGTATCATTACCTTTATTAACATTGAGAAATATCAATTTTATTCATTAAATTATTAATTTTTCCATGTATTTTAAAAAGTACAACTCATATATCAATGTCGGTAAGAAATTCATGAATTGTGTAATAACATTTATCGATTAAAAAATGTTTATATGTTTTATATGTTTTATGTTTCGGAATCCTTCCGGGACCTTTTATTACTTACTTTATTTACTTTTACTGTATTTTATTTATTACTTTTAAAAAATATAATTATTTCGTAGGTATATAGTGCGGATAATGTTCTCTCTGTGCTAGGTATCTTTGTAATACCGCGGATACACTTTTTTGGGGCTTTAAATATCTCTTCGCGTTTTGAACTGTTGTCCCAAAAAATGATTCCATAGCGTAGGATTGAGGACACAACTGTGATACACTGCAATAAGGGCTTTTTGATTTACTACCTTAGATAACATATGTAAGGCATATGAAAATTTATTTTGTTTTTTTCATACCTGTTCTGAATGTGTATTCCACTGTAAGTAGTTGTCTATATAGATTCCCAAGAATTTTGTAGACCTCGTTTCTTTGACAGCCTCCCCATTGTAATAAATATTAAGTAAACCTCTAAACGTATAAGTTAAAACATAATTTTAACTTATGAAGTGTATAGTTCTGTGGGTCGTGGGTGCTTTTACCACTAAGTGATGAATAGAGTAAGACTATTTTGAAAAATAAGAACACATTTCTCCTAAAATTTGACACATCTACAGCGTCTCTGGATGTTAATGGAACCTTATTCAAGAATAAAGTGACATGACATTACTCTTGTTGGCATCTCTCTCTCTCGTAGTGCGTTTATGTGGGTTCAGATATGCTTTTTCGCGTTTTGTAGATCTTTAGCGTAATGAAAATATACTTTTTATAGTATTTAATTATTGTCAATATGTATTCTTATTTTTTATTGAAGTAAAATACTCAAGTCGTAGCTTCGTAGCACATGTACTACGTAGCATTTGCTACGGAAAGAACTCGAGTGATTTTAACAAATAAAATTGCAACGGAATAGGCAGTAATGTTAGTATTGGACGTAGTTTAAAACTATATTTTATGCATGTTACAATTTATATTATGCCTTGTTTCGCAGCCATTATGTAAACGGTTCTCTTTTTTGTTAAGTTTTTGTATGTCATTTCACTGAATAACGTATTATTAGTAAACTACTACGGCTATAAATAAATAACACCCAAATAAAATAGTAGGAAGTTTAATAGTAAAGCAGTAAATTAAAAAATATATACTTTTGTTGCTTACAAATTTAACTAGACGTATTACTATATTTCTTCTACTAAAACATTTAATGAATTATTTTATATTCGATGTAGTATATAGTCACTTGCAGTCATGTATATTGACATAATAAAATTATATTGTGATACAATAAAGAGTAAATGATAAAAAATAAGTATTCGTTGGTCATGCAGAGATTACTGCACGGTTCCAAACTGCGCGCACCGAAGTGAGGCAGCTGCTGCTGCAGTACCTGCTGCCGTGGCTCGTCAACATCGAGCTGGTGGACCCCAACGTGCCGCCCGCCAACCCACTCTCATACATACAAGTCAGTATAAATAGACAATACAATCAAATTGATTTGAAAACCGAAGAATGTATGAAAGCAGTAGATTCAATTTAATGACGTGAGTGAGTAATTAGCTAATGAAACAAAATTGAAATTGTATTTCTATTACATTCGTACATTTTTCAGATCAGAAAAATGTTTATCGAATTTTCTTCGAAATTGTGTATGACTTTTATTTTAAATTTAATACTTTTCGTCTATGAATAATTATAAATATGTTAATGTACCATATAAACAACAGATTTTGGATTACAAGATTTAACAGGTATGTTCATATATTATTATAGTGTAATTGAACATTTTTATTAAAATTAATAATACCTACAGCGACGAGAATTACTAATAAAATGGATTAAACTTGACCTAGTAATATGATACAAACCCCCGGTGTTAACTTTCTTGTAGCTAATTAACAGGAAAACTCAATTTTTATCATATAAACCTTTTCTTAATGGAAATATACAATTATAATGTGGGCGATTATTAACGACGTAACGGTTCTTGTTGTGTAATATTAAAGCGGATTTTGATGTTCTTGCAAATAACGTGTACAAATGATGTCGTAATTGTTACTTGCATGTTAATAATAATTACATAATTCCGGTTTCGAACTTTGGTTATATGTACATTTTTTGTTCTCAATTTAGTTCAACTAGTATACACATTTAATTAACGTATACTACAATATGTTGGCAAATTGAAATCAAAATTTGATATCCTGAAATAGCAAATGCAATACGCCCACGGCCTATCGACGTTAATCACGAACAATACGGATGAATTGACGCCTGAAAATAATATTATATAAATAAATGGACGGTTTGTATCATATGTGCGTACTTTACAAAATGCGTATTCACTATGGTAGCTCTGGGTGTCTGTAATTTTAGCATCGTCTTGCAATTTAGAAAACACTTCGAATCTCCTATAAAATTATTGATTTTGTGTCTACATTTTCAACTATTTTCGGAATTATAGGACGGTTTTACATTTAAACTCAAATACTATGCGGTATCGTAGTAATAAGAAGCTGAATTCAGAAAGGGACTGCCATGATTAAGTTTACTTGTAATAATTCCGAATTAATTCCCGAAGTGTAAATGGTAAGTAGGCAGTTACTGGCTGGTTAATCTATAATGAAAACTATCAGAAGATTTCATGCCTGAAACTTTTTGCAATAAGATTGTTTTAAGTTAACAAATGTATACATTTTAGGGCAAAACATACAAAAAGCAAGCCTTTGTTTTAAATACTTATAAATAATACAAATAAATATAAAATTGTATTTAACCCATCAATTTTTATGATATAAAAGCTTTTTAAAGCACTTATTTTTTCTTTAAATTATGTAAGTACATCAATAAGAAATTACAGGTTGTATTCCTGTTTGGCTCATGACAAACATTTAAGTCATAGAAAATGTACTATGTAATAAATTGATGTGTTCAATTTAATGTAAAGTTAATTTTATTATTTTTGGAGCGTTGACGTAAAATCTTTATTTTCTATGTTTTTACTATTCTTTTGTACTTTTTAGCTCTTGCTTTTATTAACAAATCTTGTTATTATATATCTTTTCGTTTATTTATTTTGAATTCATAATATTATAATAAATAATTCCGCCAATTCGGTAGGGAGCGTCGTTTAATTACAGAGTTCCAATGGCTACCATCCAGCTCCATCATCAGACGTTTAACGTTATTTATGACCAAAATCCTTGAAAGAAAAAACGAGGCCAACTCAATGGGGTTGCGCCATTTAATTACAATGTCACCATTACCCTGTTGCATCTCCATCATCTGGCCAGCAGCATATCAACTGTGCAATTTCTTTTAGAGTACGCAATAAACAGGCGAAAACAAACAGCAATAGATAAACACTTTTATTGTGGTGTGTGCAATATTAGTCCGACAATACGTGCATGTTTGTTGGCAGTACTACGCGGCGGAGGCGGGCCGCGCCGCGCGGCGCGAGGGGCTCGGCTCCGTGGAAGCCACCGAAATGGTTCTCAATAACCTCTTCTACATCACTGTCAAGGTAAGACATATGACATAAACAAATTATGAAATGTAATATATTTCATAAGTGTTCTTGTATTGTTTTAATAAATTTCCGATAATAGGTTTAGCTTCTGAACTGTACTTTATTCGAAAAATTAATAAAATATATATTGGAACCCGGGCCAGCGGCGTGGCGTGTTACAAATACTTGAGACTTTGTAGTCCGGGAGTTCGACTCAGACAGCGAAATGTGGGAGTTATACTCCCACATTTCGCTGTCTGAGTCGAACGCTAGCAATATTTTTTCGTAGAATTATTTGCTTTGACGCTACATTTTACCAAAGCAAACTGTGTGAAATATCAGGTCTGAATAAATTAAAGGGCTTAAGTTTTTAGCAATAAAATACAAATATTTATATACAATAAAAAGTATTGTAGTTCAGTTACTACAGGATTGTTTAACAAGCTATGTCAAGGCTATACACCCCAGCACTATATTTGAAAATTTAAATGAATCGAAAAAAATGTACGATATATATATATTATGAACGTGGCCATAGTGGTTGTAATGGTTTTTGAAGTAATGGCCTATTTTTGAACAGATTTCAAAAAGCCGGGAGTTATGTCTTCGCTTGTCCCTTTTTAGGGTTCCGTAGCCAAATGGCAAAAATCGGAACCCTTATAGATTCGTCATGTCTGTCTGTTGGTACGTCTGTCCATATGTCACAGTCACTTTATTCGGAAACTATTATGACTACAGAGTTGAAACTTGGTAGGTAAGTATATTCTGTAAACTTCTTTCCGAATTATGTACAAAAATAAAAAATATATTAAATTTTAAGGGGGGGATGCCCCATACATGGAACTGAAACTCAAAATAAAAAATTTCATCTTACCTACACGTGTGGTGTCTATAGAAAGGTCTTCAAAAATGACGTTGAGGTTTCTAAAACCATTTTTTCTCAAAGTCGATTGTTTGAGGGATAAGCCCTTTCAAAACGCTTAGTTCAGATACGGTTGATAGTTTTTGAGATATAGCACTTTTTCAAAAACTGAATAACATAACTTTGCAATTCGTATAAATACTATGAAAAATAAACTTATCTTGCTAGTTGTTGTTTGTAAACTTATGTTTTATGTTTCAATAAATAATAAATAAAAATAAATATTTTGTTTTGTCTGCTACTATTTAATGATAATGCTACGGAATCCTTCGCCTGCGAGTCCGACTCGCACTTGGCTGGCTTTTTAAAATTTATATTACGCGATTCTTTCGTGACGCCGCGACCGATCCACATAATTCAAACAGCATTGTGTGTGGCTAGTTCTCAGAGGGGTCTCATTTCATGAAAAATCAAAAAAAATGTCTTGTTTAACTGTAAAACTGGTAAAACATCATTTCGTAAGATCTTGAATAACTCGAGTATGTCATTTCCGATTTCAGTTTTGTTTGTTTTTTATTTGAAAGGGTATTTTATTTAGGATCTCTAATGTCCACGTCCATGTACAGTTGATAGTTACCATCAGGTGTACTGCATGCTCGTTTGCATGTCCTGCCACCCCTCAGCACTACTTTTGCTTTAAACATACTTACTGATGATTTATCTTCTGTGTACCCGATTCTTACCCACTTAAAATTAACATTAAATATCTAAGTTAAACTGTTACAGTTAAAACCCATATTTAGATAGAACGCGTGTTCCCTAGTTAAAACTAGTTCTGACTAAATGCCTTTGTTAACACTAGAATTTGACACTGGTATATTTGATTTTTAGATAAAAGTAGTTTTTACTCCGAGCTTTAGTTAAAACTAGCACTAGAGAAACTAATATGGGATTGAAAACAGGATATAGTTTTAAAAATATTTATTAAAAATATCTAGGACACGGAGTCATTGTCCCCGTAATTTCGGGACAAGAATAGAGCTGCGGTATCCTGTGCCTGTCGTAAGAGACGAATAAAAGGGAGCCTTCGGCGATGCGGGTGGCAAGAGTGGGAGCATGAACCGCCCAACCAGCAACCCCGGGAAGGGCGACGGTATATGTAGATGCATGCCGTCGTAAGCACATGAAAGGATATGTGGGATGAGCTTTAAGCTCTTCCGGGTAGCGCCCGAATGAGGCCTCGTGCTCAGAGAAATCCGGTTATGTTCCGATGGAGACATCGGAGTCCTCTGCATAGTGCTGGAGACGGCCACCGAGGGAGTTTTAGTGGGTGAAAATCTTACAT
>DWRA01002939.1:0-12915 GCA_018250295.1 Spathilepia clonius
CGGTCTCGAGTGGTGCCGTGCCTTCTCGTATCGTGCCATGCCGAACCGCGCCGTGTTGTGTTAGATCATGCCGAGCCGTGACGTGTCGTAGCGTGTCATGTCATATCATATCATGCCTAGAAAATACATTATTTAAAATTAAATTGTTGGTGCGACTGAATGTCAAACTATTTACATGCATTGGGAAAATTTAAAGTGTCTAGTAAACTAAAATGAAGAATAATAAATGAATAAAGAGTGTCCCCGTATAGACGGGGTCTCTCTTTTGATGCTATTTTAAAAAAATATTAGTTATAAAACTTATTTACTACGGTTCAAGAGATAAAAACGTTTAATTTTTCTTCAATCGTGAATATAACTAATTATTTTATGTATTTGAATCACTCAATATTTCAATAGACATACGCTCCAAACACCTCTAACGATAAATGGTTCGATTTGGCAAATACTAAACAGTACGTTATTTAACGCTACAATGTAGACATTGACGCAACGCTAAACGTTTGACGTCCGTAGTCCGCGGCGTTAAAACGCTACGTTGATAATGCGGGGCGTTAAGTACCCGTGTTGTTTGGTAACGTAGGCTGTAGATTAGCAATTATAAGAAGAAAGAGTTGCTATAGTCTCATATTTATTAATAAAATATTTAGAATTTCGATAAAAACCTTTACTCATCTGTGTATTTCCCCCAACAATAAGTGGTTCTAGATATAAATAAATTTACTTTTCTGTGGTTCGCGTTCCATTACGGACATTTAATAATGAAACCAATACTCCTTTGATACTGGACAGCGAAACAATAATTAATTAAAATTTGGTTTTAGTAAAGTGATTTTATAGTAAATTAATATGGTTAAGAGTATTTTAGTACTTTGCTGTATTGGTGTAGAGTTGATAGAATTAATGTGCTAGGATTCACTATTTATTAAAATGTTTTTACTAGCTGACCCGGCGAACTTCGTATCGCCTTAGAATTTAATAATTTGTCAAAGTTCAATATGAAACACGCAGTGAACTGTTTGAACGGGAAAACGAAAATGTTGTTTTTTACTATATTCTTAGCATTAAATTAGCCAAATCGGTCCAGCCGTTCCCGAGTTCTAACGAGACTAACAAACAGCAATGGATTCTTATATTATATATATATATATAGATTTTATAATATTACAAATATACTGTTATCATCATTATTGTACCATTATTGTACCATTGCTGGGCACGGGTCTTATCTCAGAACGAGAAGAGGTTGGATTATACTTTCACGTTCACGTAATTACCTACATATTATCAGTAGTGAGGTACAATTTTAGAGCTCGCTTCACTCCTTTCTGGTTAGATACCTCATAGCATTACCCTAAAGTTACCGATAATGATGAATGAATTTATTCGGCTTAAAATTTCATAGTTCCATTCAAAATGCTTACTGGGTATAGTTTGACCTCGCCTTAGTGGTGGGCACCGTACAATGAGGAGGTCAATTAAAAATGGTTTTTGCAATTAATAATACACGCGTAGTAAATAGTGAGAAAATCGAATTTCTAATAAGCTTAGAATTCCAAAATATTATAAATTTTTCACATGTGAGCCAGGAGCTCAAGACCCCTGTTTTAAAGCCAGAGAAATAGATTAAAACGCAGTATAACGACCGATTATACAGTATTCACACTTAGGGTTGATTATTGATTAAATTTTAGTAAATTTATTCCATTATTGCATTACATTTCCTACGTTGCATGTGTAGGCTTCACTTTTATTTTAAATACGACATGGCAGCTTTAATTTCTTTTTCTAAAATATGGGTTAGGCCTCAGACACATCTGCAAGAAAATGTAGAGAAATACAAAGATTATTATTTTATTCGACACATTTGCAGAGAGGCATAGCAACTATTGGAGTTATTTCACAGTTAGTATATAACAGGTTAAAAATTAAAATCGACGAAAACAAGCCCCTGGAAGCAGCCCATGTGGAAAAATGTGGCAGGAAAAAGGTGACCACTTCATGTACCAACCATACAATCAGAGACATCTGACTCGAAAGTCGTAAGAAAAGTATTGCTCCTCTGACTACAATAATTATCGATGATAGAATAAATGTTTCTGAAGGCATAGATCAGAGGCGGTTAGTTTAGAAGAACTTGTTTGGTCGACGGCTCACCAAAAAGCCACGTCTCACCAAAGCTATGAGAAAGAGGAGACTGTAATGGGACAGACAACATAGACATAGACTGTTAATGAATAGAGCCGAGTTAGTACAATGTTTTAAGCAGGCCTGTTTGTCAATTATAATTTTTTTGTGACATTTGTAATACCTTATAGGTAAGTTTCTCCTACGAGTCAACGTTGTAGATTTTCTTCGACAAAAGTTCATTTGTCCGACGACGCTCTGGAGAGCTATCTATCTGGACTGTTCTGTGGAGGGAGTTAAACAACTTGCTAGAGTCATGTGAGTTCCATATCGCGTGGTTTGTGATCTCAACGAAGGATACAGGGCGCATGTATGTCGTAGAAGAGACCGTGAAGCAAGATCATTTCAAGTATGTGCTAAAAATCAGCTACTGCCTCACCTCAAACATAGCTTCTCCGAAGATGAAAAGTACATTTTTATGCACGGCTTATCTTGCCAGGAAGTCAGAAGTTTTACTGCATTTTTGGCCGAATAAAACATTACTATTTTGTCCTGGTCATAAAACCAGACATGAACCCTATAAAGAACAAGTAGGAACTCACCAAAAGAGCGATCGCTAAAGAAGCGATCAACACCAAGCACCAGTTGATCGAAACCCTCATTAAAGAATGGTATCACAACACCAAATTCCAGTATAAGCCAAATCATGCATAAAGAGCATGCCCCAAAGCGTAGAACTTATAACTTTATCAAAATGTGGCATTACTAAGTATTAATACTTATTTTAATACGTTTTATCTTAATGTATGTATTTACTCTAAAAATAATAATAAATGGTTGTGCATATGAAACTTGCTGTTTTTATTATCTCTACAGCATGTTCTTGCAACAAAAAAAATGCTGTAAGGCTTGCAATCAATTATTTGTTAGGAAATTGTAGTTAAAGTAAGAAATTTACAATTTAGTAGTGTCCCTAATAATTTGTTCACCTACTCTACTTTGAAAAATATGACGTGTGGGGTACGTGAAATGTTGAAAGTCAGATCAATAGACTCATTTTACTAAACATTAAAAATAGAAATTGTCATTAATGTTCAATGGATAAACAGACAAACAGTACTTTCAGTTTCTTCGAAACCTAAGTAAACGTAATTCCATAGTTCTAAGCATCAGTGCCCGTAAGCACTAAGATCTATTAATATTTGAACGTGAACATAGACATTGAATATTCGAGGCAAAACAGGTTAATTGTTTTACGGATTTGCTAACGAACTGAAGCTGCTCTCGTAGTAATTATCGCCAAACTAGCTATGCCTACGATTTTGCTCGCATGAATTGAATAAACCAATCATGCAACCAATTTCTGCACTTTACTTTTAGCTCCCAAAAAGTAAAAAATATTTTACACCCTTCTAACGCTATACGGAAAATGTATAGTTTCATTCTATGTTTCAGCTGTGTCATATTCCAGATTACAACTTACGTATTTACGAACAAAAAATGGTATTATTTATTTGAAAAATAAATCCTAATCTGTATCCTAAGTCTCCGAAAAAATTATCTTAATACTTTCTTCGCGTATTTAACCAAAGGGGGCCGAACTTTAAATAATGATACTCATTTTGCCTAGCAATATTTTACGAGGTCAATTTCCGGTGAAGAAGTTGGTACGAATAGTGCGTTTATTAGTATGAGGCCATGACTCACAGTCCTAGTTTGTTTGACATGGCTACAAACCGTTATGGCTACATATTGAAAGTATTTTTGAAGTTTCGACATATAACGGAAAATACAAATTTTCCAATACACCAACTGCTCTCGAATTCCATTTTACACAGAATATTAGAGGCTGCTAAAAACTCTCAATTAACATTCCGTTAACAATAACAATTAACTATTCAAGTTCACGCTTTTTGCAGCCTTTGACAATCGTTCTGTAAAAGCCCTGGTTCAGCCGAAAATGAAAAACCGTGGGCGGATCGAACATCAGTCGTCCAATACAAATTGAGTACCTTTCACGGTAATTGTGCGCGTTTGAAACTCAGTTTAGATTCATTTTGTGAACAGTTTACTATAAGCTTAGTTAGTAAAGTCTAGCTGCGTTTAATAATCATGCAGGTAATATTTTCTGTGTATCAATTTACTCGTGTACTTCTAAGGTGGCAGAACTCTTTGTGGTTTGACTCAGGCAACTTTTTCTGCCTAATAATAAAAATATTAAGAGCCACCGTATTCTGGTTTAATTAAAGTAAGAGAGATATAATTATTTGACACGTTCAAGCCTTCAAGGGTGGCAGCGCATCTATGTCCGACAGGTGCGATTCTAATCCTATCTATAGCGACAGTAACAATTTTCCTGGCAGACATCATGTTCGTTCAATTTCCATCATAAAAAAGCTAAGTTAGTTTTTTTACTCAAAATTATAATTTTTGTTGAACGTCCTCTAGAAGGGGAGATTGAGTCGCGTGATATTCTCGTTTCATTTTCTATTCCGTTTTTAAGCATCGGTATGTTCTGTTTCTTGTATGAAAATAATATATAATAATGTATGAGAATAATAATAATAATGATAAATGATCACTGTTGCTTAATGAAGTTTCTAATGGACTACGAATAGGATTGAAATTGAATTTGAAATCGACCATAGCTGCATTGCTACTCCTGAGGACTAAATTGGAACAGCTCGTGGCGGTATCTCCCTTTCCACTGATTCCCCTCATTGAACTAAAACACAATAGCGCTTAGCATTCTGTTATAAGGTAGAAATAGGTGTGGCGGTCGTGCCAGTGGGCTCAAATCACGAAACTTTTTATCACAATTTGGGGATTTTAAAGACTTTATCCTTTTGAATGTCAGCTGCAAAATTCTACTCTATATTTACATTAACACAAGTTGTCGAAGTACATAAAGACCAAGATTACCGTTCTAGGACTAACCAACAAATTAAGTCTTTAATTAATGTCAGTCTAAATAGATTTAACGTCAGTTGCCAGCCACCGGAAGTTGTATCTAACAGAATCTAGTGACTCTGTGAAGCGGGCTAACATTATTATGGTTACGAAGAAATAATTTAAACAGGAAACAACTTGTTTACTTAAAATGACATTTAAAAATTTTCCCCACATACCTAACCGGGACTGGAGTGCGTGTGTATGATGTGGGTCACCTTATTTACAAAATATCACGGACTAGCAAGTTGACGAAAAAATAAAAATTGACATAAATGACTACAAATTTTACGATACTGCTAGACTACATACATTCTTTTTGTGTGTCCAGCTATTATTTCTCGATTCCGAGACCAATCGATATGATTCAAACGTCATTGCGTGCGGCTAGTTTCACAGGTGTCCCTTTCTTTTTCTCAGAAAATTGGTAAAAACACGAATTCTTATAATATTGGATAAATTGAGCGTTTATGAACTGATTTCAATTTTTCGTTCTTAAATATGAGTATGGTTTGATAACTAAATCTTTGAGTTAAAGAGGTCCACCTCTTTACCACTACCACATATTTTCACATAATTTTGATAAGCTAGCTGCCTGCATACTTGATGGTCATGAAACTTGGTATGAACATTAAATATATAGATTAACATGATATGGTGACAAAATTGACTTTCAACTCTTTAATCTTGATAACGCAGAGATACCTCTCACCTTAACTATAGAAATGGGCTATCTGATGCTTACAAAATTATATGTACATGCCTGAGAGTTCTCGAAGATGCGCGAAGCCTATCAATTCGCAGTGGACGATGGTTTTAACCCCCTCTTCCTCTTATCGGAGACTCATGCCCAGTAATGAGACAACAATAGTTCGACGTCAATATATTAGTATGGAAAGTATGGTATAATGACTAATGTGAATTAGTAAACTAACTAGTATAGATATGATTCGTAATGGCGGTAGTCGGCTACCGCACGCCATCCAATTAAAGATTTACCTGAGAGTGAATCTTTAAGTTGCGCGTAAATTTGTATCTGTGATATCACCTAGAATATTCATGTTACTGATACAGTGTAGAGAATAATTTTAATCTACATCAAATGTCTAAAGTGACTAACGTATTTATATGGATAAGGATTTACATTGAATTCGAGAAAAACATTTGCAATTATCCCAATATTTTTTGTTCATATTATAAGGATAAAAATGCTTACTGTTACTCTACCTTAACTTTGACGTATCTCCACCAGCGTAAGCTACGTTAGCGCCCGTAAATCGATTTTTTGTCGACTTCATTGTCAAAATTTAAATGACACTTATATAAAAACTTTTGATCATTTGTTGACTCTATCAACCGTTTAGACAAATGTTTGAAGAATAATCTAGCATTAGATCCCCACGGCCCCATAGTCTCAACGCCAAATGGCAGAAATATGTAGTCTTTAGTAAGATCTGCATATTTCTGCAATTTGCGAATTTCAGCGTCAGATCAGCATTTTTAACATTATTTGTGCATTTGTTTAATGAATTATTCAATTAAAACTTTTTAAAAAATACAGTAGCCTATGATTATTTTCGAACTTAAAACTATATCCGTACAAAATTTAATCAAAATCGAGGCGGCGATTTGGCTGTGAAAACGCGGCAGACAGGCACTGTTAGTTACTTTCTCATTTATAATTTTGGAATAAAAAACAACATAAAAATACTTAATTATGTGTTTTACATTCAAAGTTCCATATAAAGATTCCAGATATCGTGGGTGTCATGGACACACACAAAGATTACTTACACACCTACTCAGACATCTAGCTGTCCAGATCGAACTCAGTAATCTCTGCGCATTAGACCTTTATGATGACCTTCACCACACGCTTCGTCGTACGGATTGAATCAAAATTACTATACATGCAGTATCATGTTGCAGTACGGAGAATGGAGCATACCACATCTAAATGCTAGTAGAGACAGATCGGTAAAATCTTGTCGTCATCGGTCAATTTGAGCTGTCAGAATTCAGAGTGGTGATACAACACATGCACTACACTCGCGCTTTATTTGTAATATTTTTGGTCACAAAAAAATTTAGTTATGATTCTGATGTTCTATGGCGACACACCTAAGGGTCATCATTATCATCAAAGGATGGGAGAGATAATTTACCATCAGACGGCTTGTTTGTTGAGGTTACTTAAGTGCAGTGATAGCTTAGTAGTTGAAACTTGGCCTCTTGATCGGGGGTCCAAGGTTCAAATCTCGGGTACGAACCTCTGATTCTTCAAAGTTATGTGCGTCTTAGAAATTAATTATAACGGTGAAGGAAAACATCGTGAGGAAACCTACACACCTCAAGTTACTAAAAAAAGCGTGTGAACTGTACCAAGTTGCAGTTGACCAGCGCGATGGACTATGGCCCAATCCTTCTCACACTGTGAGGAAACAAGTGCCCAGCAGTGGGACAGTAATGAGTTGATGGCGACCACGATCTGCTTCTTCACTATTTCAATTTTTATAACAAATAACTGAAGTCATGCTACACAAATCAGTTGCAACATTACAATCAATATCATCAGATAGTAAAGTTTGCCAACACTCTCTATTTTATGTCCTGTCGATAAAGTTTATATTTCCACGAAGCTTAACTTGTTGCGTATTACTTGGCGATGGCTTACTTCCCAATAAAGCGCATTAAAGGAAATACACTTTGCTACTAACGACGACGAGCGTAAATCCTGGATGCAAAATTGTTTACTACACAATTTATTTTACTGCAGAAATAAATGATGAACAAGCTGCTAATTAGTTACTTATAGACATTCACTGTTCTAGATATTTTTTCAACGGGGAAAATATTTTTTTTCATTTTCTAGCGACTTCGAAAACTTTCCGACTACTACGACATTACTATGGTATCTGAATCAGTCTACAGCTATCTTCTTTAGGCCAATGGTTTATGGATTAGGCCTATGCACTTCTTGTTCTTGTTAAAACCCGGAATTTTAGTCACTATCCTCATGATTAGTTTTGAAATGAAATGAAAAACTTTTATTCGTAGTAACAAGTTGCATACACAAAAAACCAGTCTTACATAAAAAATGCACACAAACAAATGCCAAAAAATAATTACACAAAACAGAGTAATGAAAACTAATAATGTCTTTGTGTGTGAAGTCAGATAGGTTTCCAATGTTTTCACTCACACGACCACGCTTATAATATGAAGATAACTTCGTGATTACTTAGTATTGATTAATCTAATCACGTAAATGTGTAAGTCGCAAATTGCTGATAGGATTTTTTTGTCTATGAATCCTGACTAACGTTTAATTAAATGGTTGTTGATTATTAAAAAATATATGTCGTTTCTAAAATAATAAAGATTTTTAGGGCTCCGTAGCCAAATGACAAAATCAGAACAAGATACGGTTGAAAGTTTTTCAGATATAGCACTTTTTCAAAAACCGAATAACATAACTTTGTAATTCATACAAATACTATGAAAAACAAACTTATTTTGGTAGTTGTTGTTTGTAAACGTATGTTTTATGTTTCAAAAATGATAAATAAAAATGATAATAAACTTTGTTTTGTCTGCTGCTATTTAATGAAAGTGCTATGGAACCCTTCTCCTGCGAGTCCGACTCGTACTTGGCCGATTGTTTTCCTTATATTATTTATAGACCAAAACTACGCCTTTGTAACTGTTTTTAAGCACATAACTATATTCAGATTTGTAAATAATTGCTTCTTAATTAAACTTAAAGTGAAACTGTAAGCTTTTTATTTATTTTTGACTAATTTCGGACTTCCAAGAAAGTTTTTTACATGGTAACATTATATGTCGTAAGTATATATTTTATATGTATTTTTATTATTTACTTTCGTAATTGGTGTTTTATTAACATTATGACATACTTTATCGTTGTGTATTACGTTTTATTTTTATAAACACGCACACATTGATTATCACGACCATATGCAAATTTTTTTTTATGACGTTTATGAAACATTAACGACTGGAAAGTCGGCGCTACCAATAATAAAATACTAAAATTTGAAATCTCTTAATTAGCAACAATAACTGAAGAAAAAGTTTTCAAATTAATTATCATTCTTATAAATATAATAATGTTACCAGGTCTAAAATATTATCCGGTACCAACTATATTTTGAACTGAATGCAAAGAATAGGTTTAGTCAAATCTATAAGTATGTGAATTCGCGCATATAATTATTATAATAAATAAGCACTAACTCGTTATAGACGTACTATAATATGTGATTTTACGATGAAAATATGAAAAAAGAATCTGAGTTGACATCTTTTGTAAAGGAAGAAAATGGCCGCCGTATAGCTTGTAGCTTGCTATGCTATCCGTCTTCGACGTGATATAGTGTTCTGTGTGACAAATATAGTTGCAATAAAGGACGTTGAGATAATGTATGCTTTTTTTCAACGTTGTTTATTTCTTTTATGTAACGGAGGATACCGGGCTTTGCTATATAGGTGAAGCTTAATTTGGATAAAATTCAATAACCCACAAGGTACAAAAACGACATGGCCGCCTGACAATCGACCAATGAGAAGCCAGCATCAAGCGTTTCAGAATTGCATGTACCTATTCACATTTCGCGTCATTGCGTTTTTGGTGCCTTCTTTCATAAATAAAAATTTGGTACTTGTCTCTTATCAGTGAACTGACAAACAATTTTGTTTTGTTAAAAAATAGTGTGTGAATTGTGTTTAAAACTGTGACATCTGAGTTTCGCGAGCGTTCACGAGCTACTGTGATCATGAATTGAATACTTTAGATTTAGGATGAATCTAAATACGTTTACCTATGTACAACGTTTTGTTTTTGTAAACAAGAATGTGTTTTCAATACACGTGCCGAATTGTATATAATTGACATTAGTTTAAAATGATGTCTGGAAGGGGGACGAAAAAACGCGGGAGGCCCCCTAAATCAGGAAGTATTGAGAAAACACGGAAATTTCAATATCATCTATTGAAAAAACCTAAATATTTACAACCACAAAATATTGGATCCAGTTCTCTCGCTAGTACGCCGTCTGCTTCCAGAGCGTCTTCTCCTCAAGGAAGTGACATAAGCAGACGGAGCACACGCAAACAACGAGGTGGAAAGTCCCATAAAAGTAAGAAAGGCGGTTTATCGAATTCGTTTTCGCGTAGAGGATATAATCCTCACGCCGCTGACTACCACGAGTCGGAATATCACTATGGATCAGATTTTGGCGACGAGTACAGTGATAGGTCTGAGGGAGAGGAAGACCGCGGCAGCGAGAGCTCAGAAGTTAGTGTGGGCGATGCCGCCAGTGACAGTGACTTTTCAGTGAGCAGTTATGGTTCCACAGGTGGACCTCTTAGGAAAACAACTAGCACAATTCGCCCTCCGAGCCCAGACCCCCTTTGGCTGCAGCAGGAGCGACAAGTTCCGCAACTGGAGCTGCCACCTTCATCGGATGATTTGCTCGTTCCTCATAATTTAGTTTTACAAGTAGTTGGTGTGTATGAGGTGTTGCGACACTTTAGGCATTTGGTGAGATTATCTCCATTTCGTTTAGAAGACCTGTGTGCAGCTGTAACTTGTGAGGAACAAAGTAACTTACTCATAGAGGTGCACATAATGTTGCTCAAAGCATTGTTAAGGGAGGAAGATGCCCAACAGACTCATTTTGGTCCATTGGACCACAAAGACAGTGTTAATATCACTCTATTTTTACTCGATGTTATGACATGGCCTGAAGTTCTTAGAGTTTATGTGGAGAGTGATAAATCCTTTGATCAGAATATCACAAAAATTTTAAATTCTTGTGAATATCCATTTACATCAAGTGAAAACCGCTTAGCGGTGCTGCAATTCTTGTGCAATCAGTTTTTGATAACTAATCCAGTGCGAGATGATCTTATAAGTGAAGGTGAGTTATAAATATCAACATTTGTCTGTTTTAATATATATCCTTGTACGAAATTGTTGCATTAAGTTGTTAAAAGTACTTTACATTATGCAATACTGCATTTGCTGAAAGATAGCCTCTGGGTATCTCAGTAATACTATTTTATATTACTTACTAAAAACATTAATTAATTCACATGTTTATTGACATTGTTACTTACTTTATAATTTGTTTTTATTTGGCACTTATAAACTATTTTTATAATTAAAATAACATCTCTAGTTCCTTCATAGCCAATACTATATGTCTGGCAAACCTGAATACATTTCAAATCAAAATATTCAAGAGTAGGGTAGACTTTTGCATGTTAATTCACAAAAATGTTTGCAGCACACAGCAGCATATGCTGTTTTAATGTTATGAGCTGGCTTTCCTACCTACTTAAACTAGCTTGCCTAATGGAGCATGGCATTGAATAATGTAAAGTATTATTGTCACCATGTAGGGACACTCATGAATAGTTGTCATGTTCTCCATATTGTTGTCATTTTTCTGTATATGATATTGATATTGTAGAATCCTCAATCTCATGGTGTTGGATGTTTGTATTTCTTTGTTGTCAAGCACATGTCATGTGTACAATACATTACATCAGCCATCAAAATGATACCTCCCTGTTGTAGTTGCATAAAACTGCACTGTGTCCAACTCACCACTATTAAGTTCAGTATTGCTTCAGTTGTGGACTTTGAAATTTAAAATTTGATTGAATTACATTAATTAAATGCCAAAATTGTTTAGATGGTATGGGATGGTATAGAGGTATGGGCAGTATTTTACAAGTTTAGGCCAAATTTATGTAATTATGCCTTTACTAATGTGAAGGCACAGGCTGTAAGTGGTACTATATAAAGTAAGTAGTTCTGAGTCATAGAAAATTACAAAAAGTTCAGCGTGGATTTTAGCTGCCTACTGAAAATAGGTTAATGAAATAAAGGGTCTCCCAGTTCCATATATGAAATTTGGCTGCACCTACAAACATGTTGCATGCTAGATTATGAGCTGAGGCAGGATACATCAGGTCCAAGGACTATTGCTTGCCCTTATGCAGCTAAGATATGCAGGATGGATGTAAACATTTTTATAAGTTTCAAAGTTAAATTTGTTTGAGGTAATTGTGGAGGTCTTCTGTGTTATGTCATATTAAATTTTACAATCTTAAGCTTATTGCCTATTTCTAAACGACTCATCGAAAAAATCTGTGAACAGTTTTTCTTTTAGGTTTATTGAAAATGTAATAATGAGTGTGATAATAACTATTAATATAAATTCATTTTCAGTTCCTATCCATTATGATGACCATTGTCGGGTCTGTCATCGATTGGGAGATCTATTATGCTGTGAGACATGTCCTGCAGTTTTTCACTTAGAGTGTGTGGACCCCCCACTTGTTAATGTTCCATCAGAAGACTGGCAATGTGCTTTATGCAAGCAACACAAACTTATGGGTGTCACTGACTGCCTACCAGATGCTGAAAAGCAGGGCTTGCTTTGTCGTCATGAACATCTAGGTTTTGATAGACATGGCAGGAAATATTGGTTTATTGCAAGACGCATTTTTATGTGAGTTTAAAAGTTATACGTTTTTTATTTATTATTACATCAAATTGTCAATACTAGTGGTCAACATAAGTTTCAGTTTCGGCCATAAAAGAGATTTTGGCGAGAGTTAAGGTTTAGACTAGAAATCGGCCGAAACATACGTTCATGAACCTTTAAGTTGCGTCCGACTGTACTCGAGCGTTAGCCTTGCAGCATTTTCGTAACAACTTGACTTTCAGTACGCCGACGGGTTGTGTCTGACATTTGTTTGTTTTTTTTTTTTCAAAAATTACCTAATTTACATTTATATTCCATT
>DWRA01002940.1:0-12914 GCA_018250295.1 Spathilepia clonius
CAGAGTACCAGTTAAGGTGAGATATACGAGTATGTGGCCCGTCATGTTACCTAAAAAGAATTGCAGCCAATATAAATAATCTTAATGAAAAAACTCTTTATATGATTCTCGCCGTTGCATCGAATATTTTAATATATCAATTAAATGATTTTGGAATTGACTTTGTTGGTTACATACATAAAATCACTTCGTTTGGTATAATTAAATATCAGATTCAGTTGAGACGACATTTAGACTTAGTGTTTGTTTTGGTTGCGAATATTAAGATTCTTAAAACCACGTACGTGTTGAAAATGTAATCTTGCGTAGCTAATTAAACCCAGAGTGTGGATTATTATCACAATTCTTATTATTATTTTTTTTTTTATATTTTTTTAGAAAAATAGAGTCACGAGTCATCTTGTTTCAATTCTGCAAGAAATTAATGAAATAATTAATGTAATGTACGACTGAACAAACAACTTACTCCGATTACTGCACAATAGCAGGAAATACATAACTTGCTAGTTTTATATTTCTGTATTCTTTCTTTATTTTAATATTAAGTAACTTAACACGAATGATGTTTATTAATTCGATTACCTAATCCAGTTTAACGTATAAACAAGTTCGCCGTTGCCCTGATTGTAACACTATCGTCCAAATATTGCCGGAAGAGTGCACTTCGACCTCGTTAGCCGGCACCTATCTACAAAATGACACTATTATGCCACTATCTTTCTACAATATGCCGACAAAATACACAAACATAGTTACGAAAACTTAACAATGACAAATCAGCGCTGATAGTTTCACAAACGCATCGGCCGTTGTTGGTGCACTAACTGGCAATATTAAACGATTCATTTAGTTTAGCTAGGTGTCTGGAAAATATTTTTATGGTGAAAAATGATGAAAATATGTTAATTGAAATGACGTCGGATGCGTCAGAGACGGAAAGTGACAGTGTAGTTACTAGACCGCCAGTGCAAGTTGACGGAAAATCCACAAAACATGAAGAGAAAAACACGGTGCAGGGGTCGCAGAAAATGCGATACGAGAGACTCGCGAGGGTGCCCAGCTACCACATGAAATGGGCGCAAGTCCTGGAAGAGCTGTCTTGGAAAACACGCTCTGTAAGTCTATACATAAAGTATAAGTATTATATGTACTTTCTTAATGAATTAACGTATTAAATCCGTGTGTCTCGAAAATATAGTACTTATTAAATCGATTGTGAAATATCGAATATGCAATGCAAGTCGAAACATCGACTTAATAATAAAATAAATCGATGGTTTCGTCATAATATACATTTTTCTCGCCGTAACGAAATATGCGACGTTACCCAACTGTGTGGAATCGAAGCTATATTTCCTTATCTTTTCAAGTATTTATTTTATTCTCTAACTGACCCGCTTTCCAGATTACATATAAGTATTATATATAAACTATGGGTTAACGATCGGCCCTTGACGCTCCCATATATTTATGTGTTATATAATTAGCAATGGAACGTTTATAAATGGCATTTAATTCATCAATCATAAAAATTTTGTTAATTGGCAAAATTAACTTTAAAATGCTAACAGAAAATTCTTCCACATAATAATTTCGCAAGGAGTCAGTTCATCTCAGTTTTTATCAGTGTAGCCATGACATGACAGCATGTGATAAATGAAGTCTTGTGTAATTGCAGTCTAGAAATTTATAAAATGTAACTTTAATATTTATATTCATTATAACGAAATATTTTACAACATCCGCCTTTTAAACAGGAATGTTTACTTTTACACGAAACAACTATTGGAATGGACTAAAATAATTCACTCACGACTTGAGCTTGTAATAAAATCCGAGTTTACGTCAACTTTATCTATTTAGCATAAAATATACTTCCATTATCAAACGGTAAGTACAGTTAGAATTGTCTTGAGATTAGTTGAAATTATCCGATTAACCCCTTCCAAGTAACATTCTTAATGCGATTTTTTATGTTACGTTTCTTGGTAATGCAGTGTATAACCTAACGGTATATGAGTTTGCTTCCTAGAAGACAATAATGAAATGGTACCATCGTAGAACAAAAGAGATAATTATCTACAACACCAGTAATCCTTCTTGCTGCATACACAAATATTGATAAGATTATTGTACTCGTAAGTGACCTAATACTCATTGGACTTTATAAATAATATCTATTTATTAAATTGTTTCAACGTAAAATTCTTTTATTGTGTTATAACTAGTTACATATTAAGTTGAGCCTAATTCATAGATACTAAGATTAAACTCGTTATATATAAATACATCATTGTCATTAATGCGATTTTGAATAGGAGGACAACAGATTCGTTTAAAGTATTGTACATCCGTTTTAATATGTTTCAATTACAATTGTTGTCCTGTTCGACATATATACTGAAGTGAACTGCAAAGAAGTAAACATAGTTTATGAAATATAATGCTAGAGAGAGATACTGATTATTGTCATAGCTATCGTTTTGCAAATCTATATAAATAAATTAGTTCCTACTATTCCAACTACGTTATAAATAATGGTATCGTCTGCAAGAATTTATGACAGGCAATTTCAAAACGTAACTGTAATATCTATAGGTAATTTTTAAAATAACTGCCGTTTACTAAGCTCTTAAATGTTTATCGACACAGTAGGAAACCACGTTTTTTATTTGTGCCCGTCTTTGCGGATATAGTTAGACCGATTTTAATAGAACTTTCAAGTGTATACAAACATGACTTCACACAGAGTGTAATTTTTGCCCCGAAATGTCTATATTTCATAGGTAATTAATAAAAGATCATGTTTAGAATAGCACTGATAGCAGGCGAGTCGTTCAAGAAATAACATTACATGTAATACCTACATAATATATATTTTATACAGTTTAGAGTGGAACCTTATGAGTCCCATATATCAACATTACTATAACGGTAGTAACGGGACGCCGCCCCGGTTCGCATCAACTGACGCAACAGTTCCTTGCGGTTCCTGTTTTTCTTATTTCTTGTCTGTCATTCATTTCCAATTGTTCCTGAACAGTATGGGAAAGGTCACACGTTCATAGCGGTAACGTGTCAACTTGTTAGCTGGAATACAATCTACACTAGAGCCACGAGTATTGTGGTTAATTCTGTGATCAGCGTTCAAGGCAACAGTGAATAGGCACATTGTAGGCAGACGTGCTACATCCTAGACCACATTTTGACTTACTATAAAGTGAGATCGCGGTCAAACACAAACGTAAAATATATTGCTCGGTCATTGAGCAACAAATATTTAAAATTTATCATTGAAATTCTTAATTTATTCAAACAATACATTTGTAAACTGTGCATGAATATTCAAAGCGTATATCGAACATTTGAGAAAATAGAACGAGTTATGTATGCGATAATTTCTGTTTGTAAAAACGCGTCTTTTGGTATTAACCATTTGATTTGGAAAGTATTCAAATAAATTAAAATAAGGTTTATTATGTTGCAATCGCTTCACTCAATCAACGTAAACTTTATGCAAATTTAATATTGCGAAAGTTCAACAAACGCAGGCGGCGCCATAGGCGACAATTAGTATATAATACGGTTATTATGTACCTATTACTTGATATTTCCGTGTTTTGATTTTGAAATGTCAAACTAAATAAACCCAGTAAAGAATAAATATTATTTGTCTCACATTTATTTATCAGTACATATTCTTATACCACTAACTTCTAATAAAATTAAAATTGTGTACGTTCTCAAAATACCGCTGAAGGACCTTGTGATATTCACAATTCATGAAAAGCAAAACCACATCAAACCTTGTTACATTTAACCGTAGGTAGATATTTGTAAGGACCTTAGGCTGTATACACCATAGAGCTGGAATCATAGTATCAAAGGCTATAGACTTTTTAGTTCTCGATAAATAAATACATTTATGTTATTATTATTATTCATCTATCTAATGGCCAATTAAATATAAATTCAAATTTATTTTAACATAAATTTTCTAAATTTAATTTAACCAACTGGTATGAAACATACAATTACAAATAGGACAGGATTTGTACAAGGAATCCACCATAGATGCGCGCTGTTACTATTCTAAAGGACCAAGATACGCTGATGACATGTTCAAGTGGCTTACCATACACTGTATACTTGTATATAACATGATGAGTTCCACCATTTTAAGTTATATAACTAATCGTTTTCAAAAGAGTGTTGCGAATTTATATTTTCATCACTCGTCACTATTAATGCTAACCCTAATTCCAAATGGCATCATACTCACCTTCAGACAAATCGATTTAGCGCAGGACATTACCACAAATAGTTTTATTGAAATTAGCCCTAATGACAATAATCAGACAGGTGATTATTGCGTGCTCTCCACACTAATAGTGTAGTTGCGCGGGCGCAGCGTCGCGTATTCATATACTATGGTCAATCAGTTCAAGTGCATGTTCGTTGAGGTCATGTTTATTTTAATATACTACATTTCGAGCCATTACCGATGTAGCCAGAAATAAAACTGTCGCAATTAAATAATAACCTAATTGGAACCGTATGCGACGTATCGATGTCCGTCAACTCTGCCATATACGAGTATAATTATCTCGTAACAAGTTTATAATGCTTGTTTATTTGTTAGAAACTTTGTAATGTTATATTATACTTATAACTTTAAATTTCAAGGTTCTGAAGCCTATTTGACTACGTAAAATTACTTACAATTACAAAATATCAAACGATAAATCTTGATAAAACTTAATTTGTGGCGCATTTTGGTATGGAATGACTTGTTTAAGTTATCTAAAACCATGATGTGTTGTCGAAGTTAGTAATATACTGTAGGCAGTAATATACTATAGGCGGCAATCCAAATGTGCCTTGTTTTGTAAACAATAAAGTTTATGGGAATGTTAAAAACAAACCAAATTTTATGTAGTTGAGAAATTTATATCAGATGTCAAATTATCCTCCTCCTACTACTACTACTATATAAAAACGACTAGTATAATAAATATATTTAAAAAGTAATCGAAATGTAATCAGAAATAACACAAGTGCAAAGAAAAACGGCCTATATGCACGTTGCAAACAAATGTTCACAGTACACGGTATACAATCAATTCAGGAATTCGTTCAATCTCTATATAAGTTTAAGAGTGAACTAATGGTGGAATGCAATATGGGTAGCCGCAATCAGTAATTCGACGAGGCATGTGCGCTCAAACAGATTGCTTTACGGCACAGCAGCTGGGCTGGTGTTTACAGAATCGTAACTTTGTAATGACGCGCCCTACATGCGTGCAGTGCGTCCTGCTAAGGCCTAATCCACATTAGTAAGTTACAATTGAGAAAAGCATTAATTTACAAATACTTGGTAAGGAATTTTCAAAGTGCGTTACAAGTACTTACTTTAAGCTGTTTTAAAACAGATGAAAGGTTAGGTTTTCGTGAGTGTAATTATCAAAAGAGCGTCAAACATCATTGATCTCTTAAGAGCAGGTGGTTAAAACATTAAGAAATATTGTACACATCTGATCGCTCTTTTTCTTAGAATTTGTGAATAATAGAGCATAATATTTTTTATACATCCGTCTATAAAAACATTGCATAGAATAGAAATCCCGGAATCTTATTCTCATCATTAACACCATCTGTAGCACGTGCTTTAACTCATGCTCGGCTCATCTTGGAAAAAACGTTCACAGATGTCTTGAAGGAAATGAAAAAATTATACAATAAGTCTCCTCGGTCGCCACTGGTATACCCAAAAATATTCAAAACAGAACCTTAAACAGGGTAAATAGAGTATAATTTCACTAAGTATAGATCGTACGCCGGCAGGTGTGCTCTACTAACACAAAGAAACCAACACACACTAACAAAACAGCCTGTAGTTCATGGCACATAGAAGCACGTTCGCCCTTTATTACAGATGCAATACTGCCAGGCATTATGCTCTACTTCGAATTTTCAACTTTCTAGCATTATTTTAAACTTTCTGTTAACTTAGTTGATATTTTTATAAATGTAAAACTCAAATTATCTTAACTTTTTTATTCATCTCCTCTTTTAATATGCTAATACTAACGGCGTAATAACGTATTATGTTAATAAAGTGTGTGTAATACGATACAATTATATGATAGAAATATAATGATGCTGTAATGCGGGCTCTGACATGACAATTAAGAATTCAAAGTAAATAACTTTTGTTTTGTATTTCCTTCCTCATGAATTTACACGGACGAAAAATAATTTTCTTCTAAACTTGTAAATTGCAATGAGTCGAATCAAAAGATTTTGTAATTCAAATATTATCAATATATGTATTTTGTAATCCTATAAAATATATATAAATAACATGATTTACAAGTTTTAGGTAGAACCGTAAAATCTAAAAATGCGAAAACTAGTTTTGGCTGGCTTTTTAAAACCTAACTTGTCTCGTGTACGACTTAAGTAGAGCATCAATCGTATCGGTTTCACCGCTAAAGTGGAGGCAACAACTTTTTTCTACGGTCCCAACGTATTCCCGCGCCCCTTCGCATCCCGACCCGAGCCATCACGTCGGTTCAGTTCCTTATTCTTCACGCAACTGAAGGCACACAGCATGTGCTCTATCTCGTACATTATAAACACAACCGAAATTCCCTGCTTGAAACACGCTAAACATTTTAATTACCATTATAACATCGCATGGTGGAGTGACGATAGTGTGAACGAGTCTTTAGTGTTTGGAAAATGGATACGATAAACGTTGTTCTAAAAACGGGATACAAGATCATGAAGGATCTCACCGAACAACATAAACATGTAAGTTCATGTCAATTAATGTACTTATTTAAACTTTAAAATAATAAAAAAGTCGATTTAAACATACAGTACAGATGTTCAGACTCGTGTGAGTAACCCCACTTTAAATCAGTAAGCGGTCAGACATGGGTTAAACAGTGTAGTTAACATAGTAATATACCATACATAATAAAGTTATACATTATAATTTCGTCAGATACATATACGTGTGTAAACAAATTTGGTACATATGCACACAGTTTGAACCTTAAATACTTAATGCCCAAATGTATATCATTTATTAAAAATTCTGCAGAAATAACATCCATATATCAAATCACTAAGGATGATCATTGGATAACTTTTGAAAATATTTGAGTGTGTAAGTCATAAACCAGTTATTTTTAATTAAACCTCTCTTTTATGCAATATCAGTAAATAGGTAATTTTAATGAGGTAAATCACAGCTGGCTTATAATCCTAAAAATGTTATTTTCGTTACTTTGGCAGTTATTTTCCGTCGTAACGTCCGTATTTTTTATGAGCAGTAGACACGCAAAACAAAGTTTTAAAAATAGTTTTAGAGACATTTGTGTAATCTTAGATATATAGACCATATAAAATTGAATTTGATTCTGATTTAGCACGAACTCTTAAAATAGTCGAGGTTCAATAAATATAAAAATACATAATATTGGTTTACCACCTCGTGTCTCAAGCCCTTCCAACCAAATCCAAATAAATTTATATATTATTATGAATGTTTTTACAAACAAGTTCTTAGGTAACATCCTAGTTTTTCGTGTTATTCTTAGAAACCCTTTTATTTGATATTTGGTCCGAACTTGAGGCTTTTCCGCCATATTGAATTTAGAATGACATCACTAAAATAATCATCATTATCATCCAAAATAGACGTGTATGCAAAAAGCTTATATACAGTAACTAAAACTGCAACACCCCGTTTTAACTGTTTTCTTGTAATACCGATATTAACAGGACTTTTACGTACGTTTTCACGACAAACGCTTTATTAGGAGTGATTTATGATACTTTTAACCCAAAAATATTCAGAACTTGTATATAAAAAGGATGAATCAATAACCCCTACATAAAACTCTGCTGTTATCTTAATTACATATACGAGTATAACATGTGATTGAGTATTGATTCGAAAGCCTAGCGACAGAAAGGGTGAATACGAACCATACTAGAGTTTCTTCTCCTATACATATACCAATGTCTGGCATATATTTTGATTAGGTATATTTTTTCAGGAATTATATTTTAATCTTAAATTGTTGGAGGACATGAGGAGGATGTTACACTATGTTCTAAATTATAGATGATTAAAAGCTATGATTAGAGTCATAGACTATTTTATACTATATAAACATTATAGTAGACGTAATGTTGACGTGCCGTTGTTAAAAATGTACAAAAATACTGAAGATAATTTGATTCTAAAATACAAAAGTAATTAATGCACCCGTTGTAGAAACTGGAGCGCAGAACGGTTGATTGTCCATTTGTTCACAAAATAAAAAATGACAATCCATTAATTCAATTTCTTTTAACCGTTGCGATAATAACTTACCATTTATGGCAAGATTTCTTATGAGGATCCGCATGAAAGGAAAGTTCGCAAATTCGTATGTGATAAACCAACACTGACACGGCACGCCCCTGAATTCGTTTTCAGAAGATTATTTATGTACGTTCGAAAAAACTTTCTGTAAGAAAGCCGATAGCTGTCAAAGAACATGCAAAAATATACCTTGTGTCAATTATGTACATTCTGGTTTTGGTTATACAAATTTGTTTTTTTTTGTCAACAGATGGAAACGTCAGGAGGGTCAGAAAGTTCTGGCGGTGAAGATGCAGAGGCTCGGCGGTCACGGCGCGGCCACGTTTTGGCCGAACTCCTCCAAACTGAGAGGGTATACGTGCAAGAACTTGGCTCTATACTCGCTGTAAGTACTATTACTGTAATACGTATAAACTAGTAGTCTTTTTGTATGTGTCTGTATTCGGCATTTGCGAGCGCATGCAATAGGTACACTGTTGTGTTGTGTACGAAATATTACAAATTCATTTCCTATTATTATATCGACTGAGCTTAGTGGTTTGTTTATGATGCCATAAACATCTCCGTCAAGGTCCATCGAATCCAAAGAGACGCGATATCTCTTGGGTATTACGCGCTCTAAAAATTAAATATGCCAGCACGTTAAAAGTAGTGCGTGGTTTACATGTGTAAGCAGCGCGTATTCAATGAACAGTCACGGACCATCTGACATAGTATACACCTATTCTGATGCATTCGATACGCACGCGACCAAGTGCGATGGAGCACCGAGCGGAACGCAATGCATTTTACACATTCGTCGAGCTCACACCGGTGTGGACTCTCCGTCGCGTGCTGCATTCGCTCGTTCCTTGCAACATGAAATATGGAAAATACGACCTCCATAAATCTTCCGCGAATCTCAGCATCGGCACTTCCTACTCATGGTACTACAAAAAAAGCGATAATCCAACCACACGGAGGAAGAAACGTTTAACGAGATCGGCGTCAGACTCGACCCTCTTCAGTGATTATGCAAATCAGATACCTTTATTCGACAAAGATAAGTGCAGTAAAGCTAAGAAGTGTAAGAAATCCGTCAGTGACGTCAGCAAAAATGACCGCGTCAAGTGCAATTCACGGAATATTAAGCCCGTACACATGGTGCCGTTCACTGGAAACTTCTATTACGGTAAGCCGTTACCGGGTTACGAATATTCACAAAAAACTGAGGAGAAAATCACTTATCTACCAGATTCCGATATAATCACTGTATCTGAAGATAATACTATTGACACACTTACAACTGCAGCAACCATTGTTGACATCCCTGAGTTGGTAAAGAATCCTATATACGGATGTTTAGAAACAGACGTTCAAATTCCGACACCTGAGTATTTAACCGATTCCATGGGATCAAAGGATTCTCAGTTAAAATCTACTAGCTGTACCGAGTTAAGAAATACTATGGACAGTAGCAAAGATCCGTCTGAGATGCTGTCGATTATTATGAAGGATTACAAAAGGATAATGAAGGAATGGAATCATACGATAGCTGATCATTATTCTACGATTTCTCATTCTAAAAGAGGTTCTACAATATGTCGCAGGAGTAATACAGATAGTTATGTTCGCAGTTTACATTCGACTTTATCTTGTCGTAAGACAAACAAATGCCTTAAAAATGATAACAGGCATTACAAATATCCGTATGCGTCTCAAAGTTGTAAAAGATCGCAAACAAATTATAGCACACGACGGAAAACTCGAAGCTTAGGAAGGCATCACACACTGGGCAGATGGACATCGACACTGCAAAGAATCAAAAGAAAATTTTTGAAAACAAGTGATACGTTAACTTCGTCGGAGTGTGAGTGTTTGGAAGCGATTTACGAAGATTATGATAGACGATTACAGCAATGGTGTGATACAATTAGCCAGTGTTCAACATATTTTAGCTCTGTTGTATGTAAAATATTCTAAGTCCATTTCATTTTTTTAATTTTAGTATTTGTTTATAATTGTTTTTATATTTTTAGGGTTACAAAGAGGAAATAGAAAAACCGGAAAACCAACACGTTTTGCCCTCGGCTTTAGTAGGTCAAGCTGACGTGTTGTTTGGAAACCTTCACGAACTCTTCACATTCCACCAGGACGTGTTTCTTAAAGACTTAGAACGGTCGATTTCAGCTACAGAATTAGTGGCATTATGTTTTGTTGAGAAGGTAAGGATTTTTCTCAGTCTCTTGCTTTCAGCTATAATAGTTTTATCTGTAAATTTTCACAATTTTCTTTTCTTTTAGAGGGAGACATTCTTTCGCCTCTACAGCTACTATTGCCAAAACATCCCACGGTCGGAAAGGTTACGAGAAACATTAGTAGACACGCATTTGTTCCTACAAGCCTGCCAGCAGCGGCTTGGACACAAACTGCCACTTGCTGCGTATTTGTTAAAACCTGTACAGAGGATCACAAAGTATCAGCTTTTGCTCAAGGTAAACTTATATACTAGTTAATAATTTTGTTTGTACAAACTTATTATGTACTTGATTACTACATATATCCAAGTAATAAAAGTAGCTATCTTGTCATATTACATATTTTATATCTATTGTAGTTGCAGTTTCTGCTTCAATAATCTTATTATGCCCCTTATTTACAGGATTTATTACGATATAGCGAGTGTGGGTCAATGAGTTCAGGGTTGCAGCAGGCGTTAGATTGCATGCTTGTTGTGCTAAAATGCGTTAACGATTCTATGCACCAAATAGCCATAACTGGAGTCCCAGTAAGTTCGTCTTTCTTTTTTCGGACATTAATTAATCCAAGAAGAATAAAATGTGTGGAAAATAACGAGGTTGAAGACGGTTTTTAAGAAGATAGTTGAGACTCTTATCTTTTAACAGGTGGATTTAAGTCAGCAGGGCGAGCTACTCCTCCAAAGCTCATTCATGGTAGTATCAGAAAACAAACGGGACCTTCGGTTACGGATACGGCCGCGACGACGACACATCTTCCTTTATGAAAAAGCCATGCTTTTCTGCAAGTCCGCCACCAAGAACAGTCATAATAAGGCAACTTATCATTTCAAACACGATCTCCAGGTACGATGTTTGTTTTGGCACTGAAAGGAAGTATATCTTAGCTATAAAAAAATATTTTTTTTAATAGAAATTATAAATTACCTAGAACTACCTAGAACTATTATATACCTGTTTGAATCCACTTGATTTCTTTGTTATTGATACCTGATATATTTTCCACAAGGACTGTATTTGAGGAGTTTTTGGTGATTTTGGAACAAATATTGCGCCTAAATCTACTTGAACTGATGCCTTAAATTCGTGTGCTATTGAGCCCAGACCAAACAGACACACAAATAACACCGAAATATATCATGGCCCAAATGATGTTTATCGCCCGCACAACATGTATCGATCGATCGATCAACTCATTGTCCCTTGCAGATGTCGCAGATCGGTCTCACAGAGTCCGTGAAGGGCGACCCTCGCAAGTTCGAGGTGTGGCGGCAGGGGCGCGCCGAGGTGCACACGATCACGGCGCCCACGGTGGACGTGAAGCGCGCGTGGGTGGAGCGCATCAAGCGCGTGCTGCTCGACCAGCTCAAGGAGCTCAAGGGCGAGCGCGTGCGCCAGTACGGCGCGCAACATCACAGGTTAGCTTTTTTTACATTTTTTGGTAGACGGGCTACCTGATGGAAAGTAGTCACCGGCGCCTATGGACTTTTGCAACACCAAAAGAGTCGCCAATGCACACCGGTTTTGGAGGAGTGCTCTTCTTGCACCTTTTTTGAAGAGTTCCGGGAATACCTCAGGAGGAAGTTCATTCCACATCTTACACGTTCGTGGCAAAAACGTCCGTGCAAACCGAACCGTGGAGGTCCGCCACGAACGAATCCAGTTGGTGAGAATGGAATTTCATCCTTCAGCGTGTGGTACGATGCCGGAAAAGGGGACTTAGATACTAGGTCAAATAGTTCCTCGGAACTCTAACCATTATAAAGCCGGTGAACATTAATTTATAAAATTCCGCTTCAAAGCCTTCAACTAGTTGAGTAAGTAGCGAGGTGTGTAGACAAAATGCAATTATGGTTACGTAGAGTTGGTTTCGTAATTGTATGTATATCAAGTGTGTGTTTCTTGAATAACGGAACTTTTGGTTCAATTTGTTTGGTATTACTAAATTTATCATTCGTAGCATTATAAATCGGTTAACATTTAGTTAGAACAATTCGAATTATCAGTTTATTTTAAGACCGCTCTGAATTGTACAAAAAAAAACAAATTTTAAATTTATCTGTTTTAACGCTGCTTCCGAGAAATTTCCTTTGACAGAAATTGATTTCCGGGATGTTCATATTTTCGTGATTTTTACTAACCTAACGTTTTTTTAAATTTTCTGGTATATAAATCCAGGCCCCGTCCCGAATGGCCCCGGGACCCTAATCCAGGCGGGCTCTTGGGACCTGGCGCCGGGCGGCGCGCGCGCGGGCGCGGCGGGGGGCGCGGCGCGGGCCGCCTCGTGCGACGCG
>DWRA01002941.1:0-12911 GCA_018250295.1 Spathilepia clonius
GTGGAAATATCCTGCTTCGCGGGCCTAAGCCAAGCGGAGAAGGAGAGAACAATGATGTTACATATTCAAAAATTTGCATGTGATTCGGCTTGTGTTAAGTATGGCTGCTTTCTGTAAAAGTATGTATGTAGAAGGAGGCATTTGAAGAGCGTCAAGACTAACATGTAGTGATTTTAGAATAACTCCAGTGGTGAAAATAATATTCTTATTATTATTAACTGGCAAGTCAGTCAGTGTCGGACCGTGCCAACTCTTCATTGGAACACACAAGGCAAGTTTCAATGAAGAGACGCCGTTTATGTGTGTATTTGTAACTCACCATCGTACCTAGTTCGTTGAACCCGCAGAAGGCTTGTCTAATTTTTTGCGCATTAACAACAATTTGAGGCTGCAAGTACTTGGCTGCTGAAGGGCAATTCGTTATGTTGATACAGTCTGGACATTTTTCTGGAAGGGTTTTGTGTATTATTATTGTACTTTTTTAAATAAACTTTTTAAGCAAACGAGCATATTTATGGTAAGTGGCCATTGCCGCCCATGGACATCTGTGATCAAACCCAGATAAGATTCGTTTCCTACCTGAGGTCGATCACAGATGGGTTGCTTCCCATGAGGACTGAGTTGGAACGCCTGGGATTAGTATGTCTCATTTACCACATTCTTCAAAGCGGAACACAGCGGCGCTTAACACTGCTGTTATTAGGGAGAAATAGGTGCGGTAGTGGTACCTCTAGAACGGAACCACAAAGGGTTCTGCCACATTTCATATGATTCCAAAGGGCTACTGCTGCCCATGGACATCTGTAACTAATCCTAGATAAGATTATAATACTACTTAATCTGAGGAAAAACCAATTAAAAAAATTATTTCACTTTTTATTTTCATTAACTAATAAATCATTTTTTTATTTCTTTTTTTGACTTATTACTTTTACGTTTTTAACAATTTACTTTTAAATAGGTTACAAAAAGTTTAGGTAATCTTTTTATAGACGAATCATGACGGAGCGTCTCTGAACGTATCCGAACTTTTGAAATGTGATTAATAATAAATTAACGTTTACATTTTGACAGAAGATTGATCTATTAGCACAAATGTCTTATGACGCACCGATCTACCAAAAGTTGTTTAAGGCTGGTCGTCCAGTGTGTTACACTTTTTTAAATGGCAAGCATGCAGTCCGCCTGATGGTAAGTGCCTACTGCTGCCCTTGGACATCTGTAACCAACCTCAGATAAGACTAAAATCCTACCTAAGGTCGAGCACAAATGTATTGCTATCCTTGGGTATGTATGTCTCCTTAGGGTGTGGAGCCTTCAAAGTAGACGAAATTATTATTAGGCAGAAATAGAATAGGGTAGGATAGGATAGAAGTAGGTGGGGAACTATCCCTACCTATTTCTCTATCCTATCCTACCCCATGCGTCCTACTCCGGCGCAAGCCGAAGTTGCACCACAAAGGGTTCTACCTTCAAAAACATGGCTAAGACGACAGAGTAGCAGTAGATTAGGCAACTGCTCAGTAATAGCGGCCATCTAAAAAATACTTCAAAGGTGGTAGAACTCTTTGTGGTTCGGCTTTGGCGGCACCACCTCCACACCTTTTTGTGCCTAATAACAGCAATGTAGCGCTGCTTCTTCTGGTTTGAAGGGTGTGGTAAGAGAGATAAACTTAACGAGGCATTCCAACTTAGTCCTTATGGGTAGCAAAGCTTCTGTGGTGGACCCCAGGTAGGATTTTAGTCTTATCTGGAGTGAATTACAAATGCCCATGGGCGGAAGTTGCCACTTACCATCAGTTGGACTTCATGCTCGTTTGCTACTCCATCATATAAAAAAAAGAAAAAGTTAGAACCCCTCTTGGGCGGGAGGGGTCTTGTTCACAATGTCAAACTTCATCGACCCCCTCGCTTAACCCCTCCCCTAACGTGTGACGTCATGCATGACCCCTAAGTGACAAGATGGCCTACGAAACTACCGCTAGCTCTTGCTAGTATAGTAGCCGATGAGCCTAAAGTTACGAACTGTGTTTATTTATATCACTCAATAGCATACGAGCATCACCACGGGGATTTTCGGAATACAAAATGTTTACTGCTGGCATGTAATTAATTAAGCGCGCAAAAAATCATAAATGGTAAGGTTAGAAAACATGTTGAGTCGATAACAAATAGAACTCTAATTTTTCTCATAAAAAACCCGTTGTTAGTAGTTTATGCGGTTGGAGTATATACTACACATATTTCTGTCCTGTAAATAAAGAGGTAGACGATAGATGGACTAGCTAAGGTCATGATGATTACCTGCTATTTGATTTTAGCGCTCCCGGCAAGATATAAAGTTTGTACCCCTGTCAAGATTCGAATTGTTTCATCTAGATTGGTACATTGCCCTCTTGACTTTTTAGAATGAAAATTATCTTTATCATTCAAGTTTGAAAATTATGTCGACTTTTCGTGAAATTTTACAAACTTTACTATAATATTTGTTCCACGCGGTTTCTTTTCATTGTATGTATGACAATCTTCTTTTCACCGATTCATAATTCTACGCAAATATAGACTTAATAGATTATTTCCTTGTATGGGCGTTCGCCAAAAGGTGAAGTCCCTGGCAAACGCCTAACAAGTCAGCCTCACCTACTACAGCCGTGATAGAGCGTTCATGGTTTGACTCCGGAAGGACTATCGCGAAATTATTCCGGCTTAGTAATAGTAGTTCAGATATACTCCTAAATTAGTCGAAAAGTCTAATTTTGTGACATAAATTATTTTAAGAACATCCATCACACAAAATCGAAAATTATAATAATATAAAAGACTTGAATTTTAACGCGTCCATTTAGTATTACTTTTGTTGTACATACTTTAAATACATTTAATTGATATTACTCGAAGCTCTGCAAAGCTGAATTTATCGTTTGTTTGCATACTATCGTCGAGAAAAGTCAAAGGTCAGTTGACTCAATAAATGATTATATTAAAAATGTCTTGGACATGTAGCGTAAACATACGAGAAAATTTTGTTACTCACTCTTAGCCAACGCCTCAAAATTCACAGACAGAAGCACACACAGAACATGCGTAATATACTTCATTATTCCTCGTAACATATACTATATTGTTCTTAGACACATCACAAGTTAAGCGTATGTTGTTGAAGGACAACTGCTTGAGACTGGCTTCATTACTGTCTGCGTTTCTATAACAGCGGATAGTAAATACAAATAAACAAAATTGTATTGTATTTATGTTTGTAAGTTACAAAAAATTACATTTTATTGGTAAATAGATACTTTTTTACTCATTACATGCTTTTTTAGACTTTTCGTGTTAGTTCACATGTGCTAAAATCTTTTAATTGAATTTCAAACCGGTTAACCTGAATTTAAATTTTGCATACCCGTTTGGTTTGTATGACAATGCATGATTAGTTTAGTGAGGTTGTTATAAATACAACATGGCCGACGCCACAAGATGGCGGAGTTTTTTATGGTCCCTCATAATATGGGTACCACCGCTTCTGAAAATGTTGCGCTATGGAGAAGTGGCGCAAGAAACTCCATACGTGTGCATATGGTGCATCTTTTAAAACAGTATAAAATATATATGTTTTACATTGGGTACTTTAAAATAATCATTTATTGTGAAGCTGGAGTCACATTACACCACGCGTATTTATCATTTAAGCAGTCATTTCCACTGTAATACGCTTTAGTCCTTTGTAAGATTCACCACAAGTGTGATTTTGCCCGTGAGGGTTAAGATGGAATGCCACGCACAGTAAAAGTATAGTAATTTTTTTATCCCACCCTTCAGGTCCGAATACAGTAGCGCTTAATAATATATAATATTGTTGTTATTAGGTAGAAATAGGTGAGACAATGGGTTCTACCCTTAAATAATACCCGTAATAATTTTGACAAATATCCTTGATGGCACCGGAAAAACCATTTTGAAGCGACAATGATTGCCCAGAAAAATTGTCAAATTTCTTTGGTATGTAAAAATGGTTAAGGGAAGTAACAAACGGCCAACAGTAAATCGGTGGTCGCAAGCGATGGCAGACGCAGTGAGTGGTAGTCAGCGACTGTCGCCATCGCGAATTGAGCCTTATTAGCGTTCACTATACAGCATTAGTCTCCCATTTCTGTCACATGTATTGTGAAGGTGGTAGAAACCTTTGTGGTTCCACTCCGGAAGTACCACCGCCACATGTATTACTGCCTAATAACGGCAGTGTTAAGCGCTGTTGTCTTCTGGTTTTATTATATCAAATAAGTTTTAAACTCCTTTAATTTGATTAAACTTTTTGATGGCAACGCCATCTATATTATGTATCTGCATTCAGCCATCTATATTATGTTCTACTATACTACAGATAGATGGCGCTTGTTGTACTGTTTACGGACATTACTTGAGGTCGACTCGCATTTGGCAAATTATTTACGTGACTGCGGAGGCTAATATTTTTTTATATATGAAGAATAGCAAACGAGCATGCAGTCCGTCTGATGGACATTTGTAATCCACCTCAGATAAGACTAGAATTCTACTTGACGTCGACTACAGATGCGTTGCTATCGCTGAGGACTAAGTTGGAATACTTCGGACAAGTATGTCTCCGTTATCACACCCTTCAATCCAGAAAACAGCAGTGCTTAACACTGTTGTACATTGAAATAGGTGTGGCGGTGGTGCCGCCTGAGCCGAACCAAACAGGGCTCTATTAACTTTAAAACATTTTTGAACGCATGTATGTCTTATTCTTTTTTCATATCCCACAATTCAAACGACTTAACGGATTCTAACGTATATCTTTGAATTTGTTTCATTTTAATTTCATTTGAGTGAGATCGGGTACCTATTTTATTAGTAAATGGTTTAGTCTTTTTATAATAATTACCAGTTTGAGTAAAGTATGATAAATTACTTGAATGATGGCACCATTTTGATAAAATGATTTGATCAAGGCCATCCGGGTGGATATTTTGTCATGGGGACGCATAATAAATATTTGGTCCGCCATCTTGGAGCGTCTGCCAAATTGACTTCCAATGAAGAATCAACTCAATCGATCAGTACGATCGTTCGTTTGTACATTCGATCTTTCGATCGTTCCTTCGTCTCTGCTATTATATTCGTCTCTGATATTAAGTGAAATAAAACTAATGGTGGTACCCCAGTATCAGAAGCATGGAACCTCTCAATGTGAATCGATGTTTTAAGACGTGTCTGATCTTTATGATCTACGACTATCAAACCTAGATCGTTGAATCCACAGAAAGCTTCGCTGGTTCTCTTTAGATTATCATCAGTTTGTCACTCCAAGTATCTGACTGCTGAAGGGTACTTTACAATGTCCGAGAAATTTCAGCACTTTTGCAATATTTTTGTAAGAAATGATTTGTTTAAAAGGTGGCAACCCTAACAAGCGTCCAACCGGAACCAGTCCAAGCGGAACCAGTCTCAAGCGATTGTCCACTAGTAACATACGCTCATGTTGTAAACGCTTATCTTCGAAGCATAATTTAATTGACACTGATTAATAATGAATATTAGTATTAAATACGTTTTGTGTGTGTTTATGTCGGTTAATCTTGAAGCTTTCGCTAGAAGTAAGTAACAAATAATTTTCTTCTACATAACATTCGAAACTATAAGTAATTAATGGATGTATAACGATAACATAGGCAAAACTACTTAATTTTTTGTGTGAATGTCTGTTCGTATCGGCTAATCTCTGAAACGGCCGGATAGATTTGATAATCACTATCAAATTTATTCTAAACTATATTTGATACTCTGAAGTTATAAGGAGTGACTTAGCGTACCTTTATTTTAGAAAAACTATTAAGGTTCCGCGCACAAAATTGAAAGCCATGAAACTATGCTCACGACAACTGATGTCCACAATTTGTTTTTAAAATAAATGAAAAAAATATAACTAAATTACAAGAAAAAAACGCAACGAAAGTATCGTTCAAAATCTCGAATGGACAGCATAGTGCTAGCGAAATATTTCTGTACCTCAGTATACAATAGTGAGTTCACTTTTGTCGAAAATTTATTTTTTGCGTAATTAAAATCCCAAAAACTAGCTGTACAATGTAAAATGCATTAAGTTCTATGATAAATACTTTGGAAAACAATCACTGTCTAGTTATTACAAAGTTGTTCTGTAAAGTTTATGTTTTGGCGCTTAATGTCGTATACCTGTGGTACAGATTTTATCACGGACTTGATTATAGCTGAATTTACTTTTACCTGGTATGAATACTAAACCCATTGTAATTTTGCCTACCAAAGATAGAAATTTGTCAATTTCCAGTATGTAAAAGATTTTAAATGTCGATCGTTGGTAGGCAGAACGTTGGATAGATTGAGTAAATTATTAATGACGGTTATTAATGTGACTTTGAGCGTGCTCACTGTTCATCAGTACTGTATTTTAATAAGCCACTTGAAGGTGGTAGAATCCTTTGTGGTTCCACTCCGGCAGCACCACCGCCACACGTATTTCTGCCTGATAGCAGCAGTGTTAAGCGCTGCTGTCTCTTGGTTTGAAGGGTGTGGTAAAGGAGAGTAACTCAACCGAGGCGTTCCAACTTAGTCCTTAGGGGTAGCAACGCATCTGTGGTCGAGTTTAGGTAGGTAGGTGGGTTTCTAGTCCTATTTGGACTCCAAAAAGTCGAGTACTAAACCCACTGTCTGCCATTAACAAAGGTATTTTTTCAGAAAAATGCCCAGATTGCACAAACCTTATTAAATGCTCTGCAGCATTCAAATACCAGGCGGCTCATAATGATGATGTAGACAAGTTCAGAGAAGCCTTGTGTGGATTCAACAACTTGGGTCCGATGGTGAGTCGCAAATGCCAAAAGATACACACTTAGTAAACTTGCTATCCATATTCTGAGGTAAAAATAATTATTTACAGCCGAACATAAAACATCTAGAATAGCTAAGCTTGTTAGGCTTCTGTACCGACAGGATAAAACCGTAACCCTATTGCGAAGCTCTCGCTATCTGTGTTTGTCTCAGGGCTCTATCTCTTAAACCGTAATAAATATTTAAGCTTATGTTCCAATTCAAACTGTTTAATTACAGGTATGTTGCTCCAGTTTCTTAGATGTCACTGAAGATGAGATAGAAAATCACAAAAACATCAACTTGCTGCCAAAAGTCTGTGGCGCTGTTAGTAATACTCTAGTTGTTGGAGGAACAACGGCATCTATTTACGAATTCCCTTGGATGGCATTGATCTTATACAGAGATCGCCGAAACGGTTAGAAATCTATACATAAATAAAATTTAAGTGTATTTTACACTAGTAAAAGAACTGCTTTTAGTAATGCTTGTGACAGTGAAATGTCGCAACTGGATTTTAAACCAATTGATTGAGCTGAAATTTTGCGTACACGTTACATTTGGATGACAATGCATGATTCGTTAAGTGACGTAATTCTAAATACAATATGGCGGATGCTGCGAAATGGCAGAGTTATTAATTTTTAAGCACCTCCATGACGTACCAAACGAAAGTGTTTTCTGAAACTAATAAAATTTATGTTACCAAAAGGCTGATTATAAACCTTTATAATACATTTTAAATTATCTTTTGTGTTATATGACATAACGAAATAAATGTTTTTCCAGGCAATGAACTCAAATTCCGATGTGTGGGTACAGTGATCAACTCACGCTACATATTGACGACAGCACATTGTATTGAAATGAAGATTATTGTGAGCGTTCGTATCGGTGAATTTGACTTAAGATATAAGACCGACTGTGAGGGTGCAGCCGACTCTATGGTTTGTGAATCACACATACAAGTAAGTGCTTGAGGCGTAAGTGTTTTGAGAACTCTTTATAGTTTGATTCCGGCTTCACCACCACACCCGCTTGTGAGTATTATTAAGTATAATTAATTTTCTGAGTAGATAAATCATAGTATTCTCCTATTACGCCGACTGCACAAAAACTCCAAAGTAAAAAAAATAAACAAAATAAGTAAAAGCTAGTGTAGTATTTACTATTAGTATGGTATATGCTACCTATTTCCCGCAACTTTTTACGCGTATAGTAAAATATAAAATAATACCGCAAAACGTGTAACACATTACTTTTACAAAAAAAAAACCTACTATTCTTTTTTTTAATTCTTTAGGAGTTGAGTTTCTTAAATCGGTAAAATTCGTATTTCATTATTTTTAACCAATACCTACAAATTTTCACAGAACTTGCTTCAAAATCGTATAATTTTCAAACAAACTTTAATTAATTATTGAAATAATCCATTATTAATATAATAGATCAAAAAACGAAACGGGTCGAAAACGGGGAAAAACAAAGTTTAATCCTAATGGATTATTTTAATAATTTAAAATAATGGATTATTATTTTAAAGAAAGACCTACCCGAGATTAAAGACCCGTAAATCACGTGTTTCCATGTTTAAACCAAATGCCGAATATTATTTCTCATGGTGCTTGCTTCAAATGGGGAACTTTCGTACAAACTTTCTTTTCCTTCTTTCTTTCTTTCTTTTCGTTCATATACTTGTTTTCGTCGCTTTAAGAGGTGACTTAAAAATCCTTCCTTAAGAACAACCCCTGTGCGCTGTGAGAAATCTTAGCTTTTTGGGTACAAGGGCTTAGGTTAGATGTTTATGAGTTAGTCAGTGAGCGAGTCAGGACCTTTCTTTTTTAACCGACTTCCTTTTACGAAGGAAGAGACGTTCCATCTTAGTCAATGACGATGTGGGAAAAATCGCGTATATATATATATATATATTTATGTTTGTCCGGGGGTTTTTTCGCGATGCCAAGACCGATCGACAAGATTCAACCGTCATTGTCTGTGACTAGTTTCAGGGGTCCCATTTCGTAGTAATTTGAAAATTTTTGCTCGTTTTCCCGGAAAACCAGGAAAACACGAATTCTTATAATCATGAATAACTCGAGTGTTTGTGGTCCGATTTCCATTTTCTTTTTTTCACTTGATAGGAAACTCTGTTACAGTACTTTCCTTCCTGGACCAGTTTATACATGATCTTTGCGATGTAGGATAGAAGACCAGACCACCATCCCCGATTTTTACATTTTACTGGATAATTTTGTTTTTGACTACCTGATTGTAGTGAAACTTGATAAGGGTATTAAGTATCTAGATTTCCGTGGTATGATGAAAAATGTGACCTTCAACTCTTGTACGCTGGTAATGTAGAAGAGCCTCCTGCCTAAACTATAGACATTAGCTATTTGGCGCTTAGATATATATAATAAGGTTGTTGAGCAAAGATATATGAAGAAAAATTTGACCTTCAACTCTTGAACACTGATAATGCAGAGGTTCCTCCAGCCCAAACCATTTACCTTAGCCATTCAGTGCTTGCGGAAGTGTAATAAGCTTGTTGTGTGGAGATGTATAGTGAAAAATTTGCTCCTCAACTCTTGAACCCTCTCTCTCTCAGTACTTAGTTTTGAAGTCGGCGCACAAATCGGACACAATTTACGTGGTAAGCCACCTCAATATAAGATGTGCGCCGACTTCAGAACTAAGTAATAAACTATTATAATTTAAAGAAATGATTAAATTATTTTTTGCTTTTTTGTGGCATACAAGCCGGTTTTCTTTTTTTGCAAAAAACACACACACAGATAATATAATTTTTACGTTATCTATATTTTTCTATTACAGGATATACCAGTGGAACTATCAATTTCTCACGAAAAATATGACGGATATCCAACATACAATTACGACATAGGATTAATACGTCTTGCGTCACCGATTGACTTCTCCTATAGTAAGGCATTATCTTTAATTTAACTTTACATTGTTCATGATACTGAAATAAATATTTAAGATACCGTTTAAAAAGGTCGCCTTCTTACCAAGCCGTCTGATGTTCGTGCCACGATTAATCTTTGGAAGGTTGTATTGAACTTTGTGTGGTTCGACTCCAGAGGTTCCCCTGCCACACCTGTTAAGCGTTGCTATGTTCTGGTTTGAAATGTGTGGTATGGGAGACGTACTCATTTTGTGCGTTCCAATTTAGTTCTTAGCCTCGACCATTACAACGAATTACTTGTCAAATACTACCAACTTTCGACTACATCAGGTAAATCTCCGTCATGTAATACAGTTTTATTCCATTATTCCAATATTTTACCGATTTCTCAACTCCCTGTGAGATGTTACCCAGATTTGCGTTCTTCATTGTTCACAAGTGGATCGAGTACAAATATCACAATTTTGAATTTACTATTGGGATATCCTGGATATGCATGATCACAACTGAAATTGCATACACTTATCGGAAAGATTTTAGACGCATTGTAAATATCCATTCGTGATACTACAATACACAAATCAACCCGATGTTCAAATCCTGCATCCCAAAGTAGACAGGATTTTAATTCGTGTTTTTAAGTGCATGTTCCCTGTTTAGAAAATGCTGCTCCAATTTGTTTGCCGATAACGAAGGAACTCATCAAAGCTTTAATTGCGAACACGGGAAGGGTCACTGGGTGGGGACTCGCGGATAGAAGTATGGAAACTACGGTTCTACGGAAAGTCGCCGTTTACGTTGATGTGGATCACAAATGCATTAGTCCTTCTAGCATGTAAGTTTTATTTCTCCATAATATCAGCAGTGTTAAGCGTTGCTGTGTACTGATTTAAAAGGATGGTAAGGGAGACATGACTTTCCTAGGCGTAACATAGTCTACCATCAGGTGGATTGCATACTATTGCTAATTTCACCTTATAAAAAAGTATTCTTGATCAAATAACAGTAGTTTTAAGCTTTGCAGTTTTCCGGTAAAAAGATTGTAAGGACTTGCATTTGCACACTTACATAAGGAGTTCTACATACGTAGGTTATTAACAATTATAATATACTTATGAAATTTTTGCTTAACAAAGATAGATATTTTAGAATTTCTAGTAGGCGTAAATTTTCAACAGTTCGCCTACAAATTCAGAATCACTACATAACAATTGGTGCATACTAGAAATTGTCAAATAGCGATCATGAATTCGTGGTAAGACATGGGATAGATTAAATTAGAACATATACAAAAAAGGTTCTGCTGAACTTGCAGTATTTTATAACCACCTTCATGGTGTCGATTATTTTGTTCATCAGTTTTGTAAAAAGTCACTCAACATTTTGCCTATTTGCAGTTTACTGGAAGTGCGTGATAGCAAGTTGAGTACAAGGCAGATTTGCGGTGAAACCCACATGGACAACACGTGCGGTTTGGACTCAGGAACACCTCTCGTGATAGAAAGCAGTTTAAAGAAAGTATTCACTGTTATCCAGTACGGGATTATGACACAAAGCCGTAGGCCCTTGTGTCCTAATCCGGCAGTTAGTAGAGACCGCCGAATTAAAACACCCACATTGTTTACCGCTGTCTCTCCATTCATGCCGTGGATTCTAGACAATATCAAAGAGTAGTTCATCTTAGTTATATTTATAAATATATTCCTTTGTATGGGCATACGTGTAAGCGATTTTTTTGTTTATAAAAACTGATTCCAAATATAAAGTCATGAAAACGTTATGAAGTTTTTGGAATAACCCATTCCCACATGTCTGCAGCCAATCTTTACGACAACTTTTCCTTTTCCTTTATACATAAAGGATCTTTGCGACAAATTAATTCTGTGTAACGAAGTAATAAAGCAGCATTCACCTCCTGGTAATAAGTGACTACTGCAGCCTTAGTTAAACCGACTGCGCCCGCAGTTTCACTAGCTGTTAAAATTATAATAACTTGAATGTAGCCGAATAGTTTCGTGGGTTTTAATCTTTACACTTTTATATCTTTACACGAAACTCGATTAAACACCCAATTCGATTAAACAAAAGTATCCTAACTTACTCCTTACAACATAATCTTTCATCAAAATCAGAGATACGGAAAAAACAGACAGAAAGACAGAGTGACAGGCAGTCAGACAGACAGACAGACAGATGAAATTATAATAATCTCTTTTTGTTATAAGACCAAAAAGTAAAACGTGATGTTATGTATACGTAACGAAAGACTATATTTATCTATTGACCTTTTCTAAACCCGTAATAAATGCTTTTTCATATGCACTTAGTGAAATGCTACTTTCACGTAACACATACACTTCAATTTAATTTATTTGTATAGCAGTACGCGTGAACATCTCACGCACAAGGTTAGTCATTATCACCTAACCTTTGACTTTGTGTTCGCGACGATGATACGTGGACATATAATATTCCTGTTTTGCAGAAATCGAGCAATAACTTCAGTAAATCCCAATTACGTAATCAGTGTAACCAAAACGCGTTGACGTAATTCCTAAGATTACAATTTTGGTCATTATCCCGTTTTATAGTTTCGGATTTCGAGTTTCCGTGTCGTCGTGTCTTTCGTCGTCCGACCGACCGAGCGACGGACCGATCGACTGCGTATACTTGTAAGACGAAAATTACGTTGCAATTCTGATTTCAGTTATTTGTATCGGCTAAACCATGCTACAGAAATATTCTTGCCACCAGTACTATTAATTTCATCGGTAATTCAGATGTCGTGGAACACTTTCCCGAACTCGCTTAATCAACGAAATCTCTATTTCTGATCTATGACTTGATTGCTGTGTCTCTTGTGAGTCGTATCGGCGAAAAAAACGAAATCTTTAGACAAACTTTAATATTAATGCGTTATATCGTAATATTCTTGTAAAACAAGGTTTCTATTTTTTTAAAAGTTGGCAACCCTATGAAGTGGAAACGGTAGTGGAACCAGTCTCAAGCGATTATCCACTGAGAACAAACGTTCTATGTTCTAAACATAATTTAATTGATACTAAGTAATCATGAATATTAATATTAAATACATTTTGTGCGTGTTTATGTC